>JAJEJO010052762.1:153043-180848 GCA_020662805.1 Glaucomys volans | reverse complement strand
AAAAAAAAAAAAAAAAAAAAAAAAAAAAAAAAAAAAGACAAGCTTAGAGATTCAAAGTCTTTAGAGTATAAACAAAAAAGTTTCTGTCTCACCCCCAGAAGCACAGGCCTATAGATGTCTCCCTCCTCATCCAGGGCTCCCAGATGGCCATGTTTCTGTTTCTTCAGGCAGACATTCACCAAACCTATCTGCTAAGTTATTCATATCTAGGAAAAGCAGGTTCTGCTAATGGCCAATGCAGTGTTCCTTGCTTCTTCCTTAGAAAGAGAATTCCAATTTTGGTTGGATTGACCAGAAGCTTAGCTGAAGGTTATCATTTCCAAACTCCCTTGTGATGAGCATGACCACGTGACTAAGTTCTGGCCAATGAGATCATAAGTTGTTGGGTAAGCCTTTCAGAAAAAAAGTACTTGAAAAGGTGATAGGCAGCTACTCCCTCCTTCCTGTTCCTTGAAGTTTCACTAGCGATTCTGAATATCAGAGACCTTGAGGATAGAAGATGGTGTTAAGGGTGAAAAGTCAGACACAGAGTAAAAGCCTTTAGATTTGAAAAATGCAGAATCATTTCAGTTCCCAAGTGCTAACACAGGCGTTATTATCAGTTTTCTGTTACATGCAACTGAAGGTAATCAAAACTGATAGCAAAATAACAGCAGGGCACAAAGTCATGGATAACTACAACTTATAGTTGAGACTTAACTACAACTTTTCAAAGGTGTCAAGGGCAACCAGGTGAGACTGAAGCCAGAATTAAAGACAGGCAGTGTAGGTAGATGATCGGGTCGGATGGAGAAAATGGAGGCCAGTTTGGATCTGGGAGATTGGAGACTGCCCCTGGGAGACTGGAATGTCAATGTCTCCAGAGCATCTTGATTACCCAGATTACCTGCCTATACTACCCGCCCCCCCCCAAAAGGTTGCAGACATGGAGTTGTTAATTGATGCCTCCTGGGTTGCTTCCTGCCTGGATCACTCCATTTGGCCCTTCCCTCTGCCCATCTGCTTCTCACCTTTTGGCCATCCACTGGCATCTCCTGGGCCTAGTCACTTAGGCAGGAAGGAAAGAGGAAGCAGGGAGAGAGCAGGAGAACAAAGTAAGTAAAAGGTCTATAAAAAGGGCAGGACGCTCTCACTTCTTGGCTACCAGAATACCAGCCATGGTCCCCCTCTCCCTCCTGGGAGAAGTCTATGTTACTACCTTTAAATAAAATCTACTTTATATGCTTGCTTCTGCATGCTTCTCTAATGTTCAAATGTCAACATTTGAAGCAAAACTCCTCACCAGTAACCGGCGGCAGTATCATATTTGGAGGTCCCACTGAGATCTAAGCCAAGGTAAGCTTCTCTCCATGCACCCTACATCTGTTAGAGGTGCATCTTTCTATCTCTTTCTTTCTGGAGGACCAAAATGGGCACCTGTCAGCTACTAAATGCAGTTAGTGCAGTCGCCATTCTTCAAGACACAGGTGAAAGGCTTCCCATCCTAGGCAGTTCCCAATCACCTGTTCTATGCACAGCAGGCATGTTGGGCACTGCTGAAGTCATTTCCTACTTTTCTGTCCAGGCCCAGAGAGGGATTGGCTAAAGTACACAATGTCTCTAATCCTGGTCTACCTCAAATGTGAGAAGAGAAGAACATTTGTAGCAAAACTGGTGAAATTCAAATAAAACTATAATTCATTTGAATTTATATTATTTGTTATTTATTTTTAGTTTATTAACTATAGTTTGGTTAATATATTGTACCAATGCTAATGTCTTAGTTAAGAAAATGAACCTTGGTTATTAAATGCTGACACCGGAGAAGTTAGGAGCAGTGTATGTGGGACCTCTCTACTATCTTTGCAACTTTTGCAAGAATTTAAAATTATTTAAAACTAAAAAGGTTTTAAAACTATACAATTGTAGCAAACTCTCAATTACAAAATGCAAGTTAGCAGATTAATAGTTCAAACATAGATAAGAAGAATAATGATAGTGTTGGGAAGGAGAGCAAATAAGAAGTGAACAGCCCTAGTTCAAAAGTTAATGGGTTAGAATGAAGACTCTCTCTATATAACCTCCCCCTCTGTGGTCCTCTGTCTCCCTGGTCCAATCAAAAAGTCTGTTTCCTCTTCTCTAGAAACAGAGAGACGAACTCCAGCTCCTTGATTTGATTTGCTTCAAAATGTGTCTCTTTCTACTAGATTGTAAACTTTTTAAGGAAAGAATAATTAGGTTTTCATTTTAGCATGCCCAGGTCCTAACTCGTATCCTGTCCCATAATCAGTATTCAATTGATGATTAGTGAAAATCAAGTGGAAGGATTGCTTGGGTTTTTTTTCTATTAGATGAGGGAAAGCAGGGAAAAAGAAAATTCATGAATTCACCGGATTCTGACTTTCTTTCTTTCTTTATCCAGCCTAAACCCTCTGATTTTATCATTTCTGAGTCTCTCAATACCAGAACTCCTTTCCATATTTTTTCCCCTTAAAAAACTCCTAGTCTGGACAAATCTAAGAGTTTAACTTCTTTACTTCTTATCCATGTAGTAAGCACGAGTCAGACCATAATTCTATGAAAATAAGTGATATCTGATCTCAGTCCCTGAAAGCAGTTGTCTTTTTCCAACTTATTATTCCAAAATACCAAAATAGGTATTTATTAACTCTCTGCATTCCCATTCTAGTCTAGTCTAGTAGAATTACTGGATGCTGTTGCCTGAATTTTTTTGCACCCAATCTTCATCTGGTCTTCTTGGCCTCAGCAATCAGAAGTTTTGCTCCAAATACTCCATCCAAGTTAGGTATCTTGCCTCTGTGTTCACATGACTGTGAATATATTTATCATAACACTTTCTTTACTATTCTGTAATCAATTAATAATTGACATCTCTGACTCCCATTATAGAGTGTAAAACTCATAAAGGCAATGATTGTGTATTGGTAATAACTACCACAAAGTCTGGCACATACCTACTCAATAAAAATTATAAAAGAATGGAAGGAAGAAACAAAGAAATGATGGAAGAAGGGGAGGGAAATAAGGAATTATGAAGGCAGGTGGAAAACTTCTCAAATGACACACTTAGGCATGCCTTTTTAGACCTGTCCCAAACACCATCCCCTGCCTGTCAATTTTCTGCCAGTCCTCCTTTCCATACATGCTGTTCCTGTCACAACACCATTACCATAGTCCCAGTTTCTCCTCTGATGTGCTCCAAAGAGCTACTTGCTGAAGGATGTTTATAAGGATGATAGACATTCAAGTGAAGATGTCCTGTAAATAATTAGACTGAAAATTTAAAACATAGTTAAGAGGTCACGACCAGAGAAATGAATCTGGAAGTCATTCATAGCAGTAATAATTGAGCAAAAGGAATGATTACAGAGACTGAGAAAGTAACGCCTTGAAAAACGTTAGCCTTTGATACATAAAAGTTTCATGAAAGTCTAGGAAAACATAAATTCACCATGAGGAGGAATTTTGGAAAATGAGACAGTGCTCTGTCCTTGAGACCATTCTTTTCCTCATATCCTCAGTGCCTGGCATAGTAAGTCTCCGTAAATATTACATATTTACACATGTGTGTTAAGAGGGTGGGGTAAGTTCTCTGTAAATATTTGACAACTGAATGAGCAACAAGATGTTAAATAGCATTTTTCAGCTGAAACAAATTCCAATTTTATGAGCTAACAACAAAAATCAAGTGAAAAATTATAATATTCAAATACAACAAAAGTTGACTACGTCCTCATGTCAAATCCAAGATGTGTATTTCTGATCAATTTTTCTCTGCTAATTTTCAGTTCATCTCATCTTGGATGGTCCTGCCATCCAAGACCTGGCTTCCAAAATGGTAGAACACCTGCTTGGGCTCATTTGCATCCAACTACCCAAATGTGAAAGTACAGAACTATTCTTCCTGGTGTGCTATTCATGAGACCCAGTATCTTGGACCTAAGTAAATGCAAGAGGAGCTGGAAATAGGGACAATGGCTGGGCATTTCTGTCAGACAACTGCAGTTTAAGGAAGAGCATAACTTTCTTGGGCGAATGTTATCTCTGAAATGAATTGGGATTTTTGTTTTGTTTTGTTTGTAGTCCAGATTAAAATAACTACAGTAGTTTGAAGTGTTGTCAGAAGAAATGAAAGAACAGATAACACAGATTCAAATGAAGAATAAAATGAGAATTATGTTCTGGGACAAGACATGCCACTTAAATGGTATAATATTCAGCATTTCCTTTGTTTCTCTTGTGTAGTTAGTGGCATAAAAATTTCTCAGTTTGTTGATGTTGATTCTACTAACAAAAATGAAATAAATTGCTCGAATTTTAGAGTAGAATTAACACTTTCAGTTCATGAGGGCTATGAAGCTGCTAAAAGTGGTTATTTTCTCTTGCAATTGGACAGGAATGTTTAACCTGAAGAAAGAGGGATAATTATTGGCCTATAATTAAACCTTTTGGTTTTCATACAGAATGCAGTTGTGGAAACTATAGTACAAGAGCAGAAAGAGCACTGAACAACTTAAAAAAAAAACTTGATAGTAAAGCAAAGCTTATTTCATGCAAGGAAATACAACATTTTTGTTTGGATTAAATTTAGCCACAACATTTATCAGAGGTTACTGGTCATTCTAAAAAGAAATCTAAAAATTGTATATTGATAAAATATAACTTTATAAATTATATATATGAACATATATGTATACATGTATATGTGTATATGTGAGTGTATAAATTTCCCAAAATGGGGGGAAAAATCCCTAGGCAATGTGTTCTAGGAGCCAATAAAAATTAACCAAGGAAAAAATGAAGATGGCTGAGATCCAAAGACTAGTCTTCAACTTAATACCACAGAAGAATGATATTTGAAATTTTAAAATAAAATGAGAAGCAGAAAACTTTAATAACAAAGAGCCTTCCTTCACCAATATTAAATAATTTAAATGAAATTTAGCAAATAATTTCAGTAAAACACAATGACATTTTCAATAAAGCAGAAATTTTAGAAGTTAAATTTAAAATTAGAAACTAAATTTTAAAAGTTTAAAAACTTTAGAAAAGCTTAATGAAATTTAGAGATTTTTTTTCATCCAATACGAAGTAAAAAATTTGCATTTAAAATAAAATCTGATGGAAATTAACATACAAAAAGGTAAAAATAGCCCTTAATGAATAACATGGTGTTTATTTGGGGGATAAAATTCTCCATGTAGTCATGAAAACCCAGGAATGATAATTATTTTGTATCAGAATAACTATATATGCCTGTTCATAAATTCATTTCTTACAATAATGAAACTTTGTTTTTTCAACTCTTTTGTTTTTCTCTTATCAATCTAGGTCCCTCCCAAAATCTTTAACTAAAGTCTACATTAAATGTAATGTCCTTTAGTAGATCATACAGAGATTCAATTAGAAACAAAAAGCATTGAAACAAGTAAATAATAATTAAAACTTTTTATCTTTTGGTTTATTTTGCTTAGAAATGTAATAATGGTTTTTCTATGTGAAGGTTACACTTCTACAATCCACAACCAATCAAAGGATTCAATATTTGCACTCTACAGTCAGACAACTTGACTCCTCCACTCACTATCTCTTTGGAGATTTAACCTCTTTTATACCTCAATTTCCACATCTGAAAAATGGGGATGATAATAATAGCAGTTATGTAGTTTTTAAAATGTTTATGAAGTAAAATATATAATGCACTTAGTGACTAACATATACAACAGTTCATAGTAAGCATGGCATAATTATTGTCTTTATTGATACATTTGTTGAAACTTAGGAACTTTTGCTCGTAAATGTCCAGCTACCTACAGGTATCACATAACATTAATCATTACAAGGACAGAATTTATCAAGTCAAATACTTATCTGGGGGAAGAGGGTGTGTTTCCTGCCTGGGAAGCCACTTGGTCTGTGATACCATTATTAAAGTTGCCCAATTTAATAAACTTAACTGAGTAATCCAGGGATAAATGATATCTTAATGGTGGACTGCATTATTTTCCCCCCAGGGGCTGGGAAAGGCCTTAAAACTAGACAACAAGGGGTTGCTGCCTCGACATGTGTGATAGTCTTTACAAAATAAGTAAAAGGACTTCATTTGGATCCTTGAAGCTCAAAATCAGAGGCCTTTGCTAAATAAAGAAATCATAGATTCCCTGACCTTTAGTCATGTCTAGTGGCATGTCATGATCTGTATACTATAATATCCACACACACATTGATATGTAGTGGAGTAAGTGAATCACCAATAATATAAAAGCTGACAGAATTGTGCTTAAATATTATGTTTGTTAACTGATGATCCAGTGATGACATTATCTGACTCTCCCAATTAGTTAGCTATAAAACCCTTTCTAGCTTTCACTTTCCCTAGGTAAACTTCCTAAATAATTTCTGAAAATGTAGTTAGCAATGGCATATCTTTATATTTTACAAAAGCGTAATCGAAAATATTATCTAATTTATATTGCATCATTTTTCTAGTTCACAATGGCCAATGTTGCCAATCAATATTTTAAATCTTAACACTTAAAGATTTACTCTGTGCTGAGATAAGAACAGAGAGCATCCGCTGACTTTAGAATTTGCCTGGTTGTCTCTAGGCTACTGCAATATGTGGGTTAAAATGCCACTGGATCTTTTCATTGTTTTTATTTATTTGTCCTAGTATATTATAGGGCAATAATTTCCTGGACTTTGGGATTTCATGGACATCTGAAATATTTGCTCCCATAAATGTGGGAAAATATTTTTTTTCTCATTTTATCTTACACCATTAGAACCTTAGTTTCCTGACGGGCTCCAGTCTTTAGACCAGCACTTTGAAACCAGCATGTGATAAATTTGAGAAGTTCAAGGAATAAGGCCTTAGTCTTACTGATAACCAAGAGCAAAACTCTAAAACTTCATGTAAGCCCAGAAACCAAAAAAAGTCTGAGTATACCTCCCAGAGCCATTGATCACAAAAACATTAACAGGCAAATTACAAATTCTTAGTGGTTCTTAAAACATTATATGTTCTTCCCAGCTCTTCCATTCTAGGAAGCACTGGAGACATGATAAAAAAAGGAAAATAGGATATTAGTGAGTGTCTAGCAACAGAAGCAGATATTCTGGGACATTTGGAAGTCATCCGCAGAGATATTTCTCAGAGATATTCAAGCACTGACTCCCTCTTTCTGCCCAGGTCAGAAAGCTCATTCTGAGTTTTGTTTATGAACCAGGAGAACCTGATATGCTTAAACAATTCCTTAAACAAAAGCACAAACACAATTTATGCTCATAATGAATTGTGAACATAAGTAGAAAAGAGCAAGGAAGAATCAAAACGTCAGCACCTTTCCTAACCTCAGCAAGACCCTAATTGTTCAGGAATGCTACAAGCATTAAGAATCCAGGACAAGAGCATTTCTGCTCTTTCTAGCTACCCTACTTCCTACAGGTTCTAGAGAGAGGGAGAAAGAAAAAATAAGTAAGTGTGTGTGTGTATGTGTGTTTGTGGTGTGGGTGTGTGTGTGTGTGTGTGTATGTGTGTGTTTTGGTCCCTCCTTGTCAATTCATAACCCACCTGCTACATTGCATATTTAGCTATAAACTAGCTGTACATTTGTTGGCAAGTTCCCATGTTCCATGTCAAATCTACAAAATTCTTAAGAAATATGTTCTTACAGTTTGTGGATTAACATACAAACATTCAGAAAGCAGGTGGATTCTTATTTCCACCAGAAAACTTGATTATGAGTGGTTACCTCATCTCATTAATTATAATCTGAACTCAATAAATTTATTCCACCTGTGCATAACTCCTCGCTTCCACCTTAACCCGAGGGCTAGGGCGATGTAAAGCAAACACTGGAAGAGCTGAGCTCAAGTTTCTCTGACCTGACAGTGTTACAAAAGCCTCTCCACTAAGTCACTGTGTGTCTAATTCCCTGATACACTTTGCAATTAAAATAGAATAGAGCCAGCGCTATACAATAACCATATTCACAGATGATAATAAAGGTATGTCTGTAAGGCAAAGACCCTAGTATATGCACTACTACACTGACAAGAAATAGCATGTGGTATTTTAGGTTTAAGGCAGAACTTGTAAAAAGGATAAATGTTACTTTTATTTAAATCTGAGGCAGTGGAATTAAGTACTCTTGATTTCATGATTCCTTTAAGAAACATTTGTTTTACATAACACTTTCCAAATTTTTAAACTGGAATTGAAAGGATGTGATACATGGTAATCATGGAAAGGGAAGACTCTGGAACAAAATCATCTGTAAAAGAAATGCTGAGTCGAGGAGATGAAAGGCAATGATGAAAAGGAAGGAAACAGAGTTAGGTTACAGAACCAAGCTGTGCAACGGACATAGACTTAAACCTTTCTAAGTTATTTCATTTAACCCTCAAAAGTGCTGTCATTTGGTATTACTGTCCATATTTCAAAGAGGGGAAGAAATGGATTCAAAGAACCAGAGTCCCTTGTGGAAGTTCACATAAAAAGTCATAGAGTGAAGTCTTGACCATGGATTGCTCCACGCCTTCTACAGCATGTACGTGACTGGGTCTACTGTACCAGGGAGTGTGAGGCCCACTCATGAGATCACTGTATTTCCTCCTTTGTCCTCTTCATCTTAATAAAATTCTTTCATGGCGCACCTCCAGAACTTCATCCTTGATGATCATTTTCTTAGTTCTCCCAGGCTCCACTTTTCTCTTCCTTCTGTTAAATTCTGTGGCATTCATTTACTCCTCCACTAACTGACATATCTCCCATCATAGGACAACTGGCTTGCTAGTCAACATGTATACTGAACTTCTCTTCTTGATTCAGTGATATACTCGAGGGCAGATACTGTATCTTAAAGATATTTGGGTTCTTCCTTGTCCAGGGATGGCAGAATAAATTTCTTCTCTCCTGTCAACTTGAGTGTTGCTTAGTATGCATTGAAAAAATGGAAAAGCCTGTTTCCTTCATAAGTTTAATAAAAAAGCAACTCTTTGAAAGATTAGTGAAGGTATCATGGCTGTAGGATGGAAGATGAGAAGAACAGAGGATGGATGAGTGGCAAAAAATGATAGCATTCACATATGAATTTGCTAAATCATGCTTAAAATGGTATTTTGTGTATTTTAAATGTTTTCAATGAGAGTAAGATAAATATGATAATTTGTCTAAAATTTACATTGAATTTTTAAATCATTAACATATGATTTATTTTCATTCAAGTGAAACCTGCACAGAAAATGAAGCTTCTTCATTTTGTTCTAATAAACTCCTAATCTCAGATAATCCATGTTTGGGTCTCAGTAAATGAGGATCAAAATTTAATTAATTATCCCATCCAGATTAAAGATTATCCCAGTGTGAATATGGTTCATTTTCTTTGGAGAAAAATTCTCAGGGCCTCCAGTAGTCTCTGCCTCTCTCTAACTTCTCTAAGGAATATTCTCTGATAAATCCATCTTTGGTTCTTGTACTGGGAATTGAACTCAGAGGCACTTCACCACTGAGACACATCCCCAGCCCTATTTGTATTTTATTTAGAGACAGGGTCTCACTGAGTTGCTTAGTGCCTTGCCATTGCTGAGGTTAGCTTTGAACTCAAGATCCTCCTCTCTCAGCCTCCGGAGCGGCTTCTCTATGAAATTTGCCTGAGCAGGGGACAGAGTGTACAGTCCAGATGCCCAAGGTGGCATCACTGTCCTCATGTCATTGGTGGAAGTGATTCCTCATGATTTTCAGATATGTGCCCTCTGTTGTCCACCATTCTAATGACTCGGCCTTTCAGCTCTAGAATCCCTCACAGGAAGCATCAGTCATCTCACGTTACCCTCAGCATGCTGAATCTAAAATTTTGTTCCACCCAAACCTTCATCGAGCTGTTCACCCCAGCATGTGCTATTGGGATCCGCCTCATCTTTGTGCAACTCAGGGAATGCAAACTTCAATGTATCCATCAGATCCTTGGTACATCACCCAATTTAATGTGGGTAGTCTCCTCCCAGAGACCCAAGTAAATACTAAGTCAAGAGCCCCAACTTTAGCGAGCCCCTTAAATTCATGAAACCTCTGATTTAACCCTGACCAAGGCCCCAAATCAAAACTAGCACACATGCATCTAAAATGCTTTGGTACTTTCTTTTCTCTCCGACCTTCTTCATGCAAATCCCTGGACTAGACTAGGTAAGAAGTGGGCTTTCTTTTATTCCTCTTATGTCATATCCTTCTGCTATTAGAGAATGTCTACTATAGAAGAAGAGTATCTTTTTCCACTGTTGAAGAAAACTATGAAAATCATTCTTCAAACTAAGGGAAGGAATAAAGAAATTTAGACAACCCCCTTTCAAAGCTATAATAAGATGTGTAAAGCTAAAGTGGCATCATTTTGTTTTCATGTCAGAGTAGAATATTAACGAAGTCTTTCTCTTTGTATTCTGCACTATGTGTCCTAATATAGTCCCAGGCAATGTCTACCTTTGGGAAACTAGGGCAAAGGTCTTATATTCAGAAAGGCAAAAGAGAAAAGCACATTAATAATTTTCAAACTATATTCCCACTATACCTCAATGTCAGGAACACAGAAAATGACTGGTTGGTATGCTTTGTTGATTAGAGACCAAAGTCAACAGTCTGACTCCTTAAATTAAATAACTAGTTTGCTTCAGTAATATCATTTACAGGTTAAACTCTAACTTTGAGCAATTATTCTATTAGTGATTTATTATTTATATTCATGAAGGTAATAGACAAAATAATGTGGGTGAGTAGTACAAGTTCACATCATGATTCAAAAATCATACTTGTGAAACATATGTTCTCCTGATGTTGATATCAGTATCATCTTTATGGTATTTGATTGGATCAGTTTAAACTCTGGTATTCTGATCCCATAAAATAAAATTGTGCTCCTCCTATGAGGTATATTGGCCATGGTTCTCTCTCCATTCCTACATTAAGTCTACTGTTAAAATTATTAAAATCATGCTACATATATTCAAATAACTTAGGAATTTTTTTGTTTTTATTCATGTACTTTTTCTGAGGTTGGAGAAAACAGTGGTTAAATATGTGTATTATGCTTTTACAATCTTTTAAAAATATGAGCCAGAAACACTTTCATCATTTGTAAATAATATATGGATTTTTAAGTAAATAGTCTGCTTTGAAGTGATCCCTGCCATGTTTTTAAATCTTGTCTTTGGCCAAACTAATTTCAGATTCAGTGACTATCCAACTGATAAATGGATGCATATTTATGGCTTCTTTCAAATAAGATGGCACATATTATATATTCAAATAGAAAAGAATAGCAACACTTCATTCATTCATGGAGTGTTTCATTCACTCCACCTAAGGGGTGTGTGCTTAAAGCAACTGATGCTGAACAACAAGAATTAAGGCACAGAAGTTCTGCCTCTGACTAGGAGAGGGGAAAGGGGAAGAGTTTACCCTCTCATAGTAAATAATTAGAAAATTGGACCAATCACATTTTAAAACTACGATCAGACATTAGACCACAGGAAGTATTAAACTTTGGTCCCTGAAAAAGAAAATAAATAAGATGATCCCTACAGTCTTCCTGACTTCCTATTGGAGGCACTATCCAAGCCCTGGTGCAGGGAGGTGGATCCAAAGCACAGCATATATGTTCCACTGAGTTAGAAGACAGACCTGAGTGCCACAGGCTGGGTGGCTGAAAGTTGAAGGGCAAAGTTCCAGAGAAGAAGGAACTCCAAAGAGAAAGAGCTACAGAAATACACAAGAACCACCTTCACTCTTGCTGAATAAAAAGTCATGGTATGGAGGGTAGAGCAGATAACCTGGTAGCTAAAATCTGAGCAAGAGTTCACATAGAGCAAAGGGACATCTGGGTTTTAACTGGTCAAATAGTAGAATCCTCACTGGACATTGAGCACAAACTTCAGAAGGATTTTGCCTTAATAATAGGTTAAACTAGACATTGACTCTAGGCTACTCTGAACTCAAAAGCCAGAGTTAATACAGCAACAAATATAAAAGATGTTATAAGAAAATAAAACTTCAGATTGTTATACCTCATAAACAGATGAAAAGTCTTTTAAAATATATTCAAAAATGTAATAATAAAAAGGATAAAATCATGACTAAATGGAGTTAATCCCAGAAATTTAAGATTATCATTGTAAGATCATTGATATATTCAGTATACTAGCAAAATATAAATGTGTGTATATCCACCTTGTTGAAAAATAGGCAAACATGAATGACTAATGAGCATCTGAAAATATGCTCAATATTTTTTTGCCATCAAATAAATAAATTAAAAATCTTATAAGTTATCACTATATGATAAAAATGAAAAATATTGATGATTACAAATATTGTAAAGAATATGGAAGAGGAAATCTCCCACATTGTTGGAAATGAAAAGTGGTATAACTCCTTTAGAAAACAATTTGGCAATTTCTCACAAAAAAAAAATTTTAATAAATACTTACCAGAAAATGTAGCATCCCAAATATTCACCCAAGAAAAATGAAACCATGTGGAACACACAGAATTATATAGGCATGCTTATAGCAGCTTTATTTGTACTAGTAAATTCGAAATAACACAAATATCCACAAATGGAAAAGGACTAAACAAATTTTAGTATTTCAATAATGTACCACCCAACAAGAAATTGTGATAAACTATTAATTCCCACAATATGGATGAATTACAAAACCAGTATGCTGAGTGAAAAAGATAGATACAAAAGAGTATGCATCCTATGGTTACAGTTAAAGAAAATTCTGTAAAAGGCAAATTTGTTCTGTAATGATTGTCAGTGGTTACCTAGAGTTGAAGGTGGGAATATGATTGAAAAGGAATGAAACAGAATACTTTAGCATGATATACGTTTCTAGGTTGATTTTGAAATAATTCAGGTTCAACTCACCAAACTATGAATCTAAAATGAATAGATTTTATTGTGCATGTAATTATACCCTGAAAAAGTTAATGAAAAAATGTGGGGGAGGCAGGGAGTAATTCACCAATTGCATTTCCTTTGTATTTTTCAACTTATATTCTGCATCCAAATCATGAGAATTTGCTCAAAACTCATTATTATACCCTGATAGTTCATAATTAACAACACTCTACACATGGCATTATTATTTAAATCTTTGCTCTATAAACTATAGGCAACATCTTCTAACAGGATCTACAGCTTCAGCATAACTGGAGAACTGCTTTAAAATGAAGACATAGGTATTGTGAATTGAGAGACACAGATCAGAAAAGAACTGAGATACAGCTGTGTGTTCTAATGCATAACCAATGGAGGAAGAATTACTTAGCATACAAAAAGATGGCAATTTGCCCATTAGTAAAACTGAGGAAAAAGGAGGTAGGATAAACACAATGAAGTCTAACTCACTACTCTTGAACCAAATTTATAACTTTTTCTTGGCCAAGACACTTGTGGAATTCTATTGACCATGGTTCACTAGAACCAAAAAGGATAATTAGAAGTTTTTCAGCTTGTGGCACAACAATCATCAGGAAGGAGCTGACAAGTCATGTTTCTTGCGTGACAATTTTAAGAGATCTGACAAACAGTGCTTTATTCTTCTGGGTGTAAGTACTTTAAAGAAAAAAAAAGATAATTTCCTTTGAATATATCTGAACTCATTTAATGAACATAGTTTTTCAAAATAGAAAAAATGCCAAAATTATTTTTAGGCAGAAAAAAAATCAATATTTGCAAATATGTAAAATGATCTTAAATGATCTTTGTAAAATACAATTTGCAAAAAAATACTCCATCCTTCTCTTTGGCAGTTTAAATATGAAAAATAGATTGCAAGCATGGGTAAGTGAAGTGACTAAGAAAAACTACTGGAAGGTACCAATTACTTCTCTACATCTGGAAATTTCTTTCCACATAAATTCTTGAGTAAAAAGAACCTTCAATTTTCCCATTACCTACAAGGTAAATCCAAATTCCTTGCTAGGACAAAACATTATACTCTCATCCCATTCTACTTACCAGCTGTATTTTCCATCACTCTTCCTGCCCTAAAATCTGAACCAATCCTCATTTCACCATCAACCAGTGTTCTTTGCACCTCTACCATTTGTATGTATTCTTCCCTCATTTCTTTGTTCTTGACAGATACCATCCCATAAGGCCCAAATGTCTCTCCTATTAACAATTCTGCTTGGTCATTTTTCTTCTCTCAGCACCAAGTGTATAGCTCTTTTACATATGCATCACAAGATAATGTTAATTTTATATGCCATCCTCCCTAACTACACTAGAAATAAAATTTCTTTATGGGTCAGTGCTCTATTCTATTTATTCCTCTTGGTTTTCTAATTTTTATTTTGCCATGGAGGCCCCAGGTCAGCACATTTACATTCAAACTTTTTCAAACAGAAAAGATTCCCTGGTCCCCTCATTTGATTGTATTTAACAAATATCTATATAACACTAATTATAGGCAACACTCTATATGATTAACAGGTATCCATCAATCTACTTCTCATATCAAAATGCAGTAAGACAGGAAACATCATTAGTTCTTTTATTGATGAATATGAAGCTGTGAAGCCTGAAGACTTGCAACTATCAAGTGACTGAACCAGGCTTTGACACTAAGCCATTTGGCTCCATGGCCCATAGTCCTAACTTCTTCTCAACCCTGTGTCTCCCATGCTTCACAGAGTTCTAGGAGCAGGGCTAATATATATCTTAAGGACTTTCCACAGTTTCCATGAGTGAAGAGAATTAACTTACCATCAAGGACCATATGTCCAAGAGTTGGTAAGGAAATAACCATGGATGTTACAACATTGCTAAATCCTCCTTGTATAATTTTTAATTGAGATAAATAATCTGCCCAGCTAATTTTTGGCATTTAAGAGTCACATGTAAGATTACAAAGATAATTGCAATCATATAAATTTGACCTAAAGACAATTGATTCTCTAAGTTCTATTTTTAAGAATGCAAATGTACCTTTTCTCAGTAATCTCTTATTTTTTTAATTCACAGGTGTGTGAGCTATCATTTACCTCTACTTCTGATTTCAAATGACCTTCTTCCTTCTGAATATTACCCCATAAATTATTTAGAAACAATCCTATGCCTTTCATGTATTATTTAACTTCAGAGATCTGTTAAGAGATCACGTTTCCTTTAAACACTACCTGTCCTAAAAATAAATGTTGGGTGTTGGTTGCAGCCTTGTGAAGTCCAGAAATGTCTGAAAAAATTTTAATGGATTTAGTATAATAAAATAAGGGCAGTGAGTGGATGAGAGGAGTGTTGGGCCGGGTTTCACAAAAATAAGCAGCCGTTTTTATCTGAGTCCATGGAAACTACTGTTCACATCTGTGGGATGATTTGTGAAAGCATACCTTACAATATGTCTCTAAACTGCATATTCTGACATTTATAAAGACAGACTCAAGGTGAGCAAAAGTAGTGTTGGGCACTCCTAAACTCCAAATTCCAAAAGAAATTTCAGTGAGTCAATCTCTCAGGACTGAAATGGGGAGGTTAATAGTTTGTTTTCAGGAAGGGCCATCAAGAAAAGAAGGGCCTTCAGGAGAATATCTATTCCAGACTCCTATAATTTCACTTTGATTCACAAAATGGATGGAAATATCTGTTAACACATTTATGCTCTATTTATTAAAAAGACATAAAAATAATTTCCAAGGTAATTATATAAGATAATATCATTTGTTGCTGAGGATGTAGCTCAGTGTTAGCATGCTTGCCTAGAATGCACAAGGCCCTGGGTTCTATCCCCAATATTGCAAAACTAAAAATAAAAAATAAAATAAAATCTAATTTGTCTATTATTATGAAGTACAAAAATGCATATAAGGACAAATACACATGGCAAATGTTATATGTATGTATACGCGGTATTAGGAGGAATATTTTGAACCAATATAATTGGACAATACTATATACTTTGGGGAATAATGGTGCTATTCTCAAATGGATGAAGGGCTATTACTGGGAGCAGAATTAGACCTATTCTGTATATCTCCAAAATGTCAAACTACGATAAAAAGGGGAAATTAAAGGGAAACAAATCTTATCCCTGTGAAGAAAAGAGATTAAGCATAATTCCCTTCCCTATAATTTTTATCTGAGAATTTACCATTATCTCCACTATAGTTTTCCTTCTTTATGAAACATTTATTAACCACCTTGTTATTTCCCAATGCTTGAACTCCTAGAAACTACTTTAGTGAATAAAAAAGAAAAATGTGTTTTAGTTCCTGTAGCTAATGCAAATGTCTTCCAAATACAAAAGAAGTGTTTCTGATTAAAACAAAGGTCTGATTAATTTTTAAGGTGGCCTTTATAAGTGGGTGTTACATTGAATTATTTAACAAATATTTATCTTTTCAGGAAAAATAAGGCTATGTGCATAATAAGAACATCTCAAATTTTCTGGATAAATAATAATGCCTTCATTTCTTGGCAATCATCATCAGTATTAGATTTTTGCAAATAACCAAAAACTGCTTCCAAATAGTTCCCTGAAGAAAGAAGCAAGAATATAACTGCTGACACCATTTTTTCTATCCATTAAACTATAGTAGAGACCTAGATACACTTATATCAAAGTATAAAGAAATGCACCATTCCAGACAACCATAGAGAAGTAAAAATATGACTGACTGAGAAGAAACTTCTTTAAATAACAAACAACATCCTTTATTTTCTCTGTTGTCCACTTAGGACACCAAATCACTTTTACTACATGGGAAAACATAATAAGGAGATCACTGATTAATATCTGTTTTTCTTTTGATAAAATTGTGATTCTTTCCAATCTAGAATGTGAAAGACAATATGAAAAATATATACAGACAGTTTATGCACCTCAATTTGGTCTCCTTCGCTCTTGGGATTTGATCCAATTAATTTGAGTAGGCCACATTCCCCTCTGATCTGAAAGAGATGTAGCAGCTTTCAAACATATCTATCTCCATCCTGTACCTTCCCATGCAAGATGAGCCATTCAGCATTTGCTTGCTTGCACTTCCTTTAGACTACAAAAGCATTCACCATTTGAAAGCAATATTTTGCGTTGCCAGTCCTATGGCATATTTGCATCTCAGAACTAAGTCAGAGATTCCATTCCAGTTTGATACAATTCACTGATGATCTTTTCAGGCTGGGGTGAGCCCTGGGTGAGTAGGCAGACAGGGCAAATGTAACAGCATTTAGGTCAGTATCTGCTACATTTATTTGAACATAAACCATTTTTGTCCCTCAGTACATGCTTTAACACCTCACAGAACTAATGCTTCACAAGAGACAGGCAGACACTAGTTTACTCATTACATGCACGCACACACATGCACACGCACACATCTTGAAACAGTACTGATGAACTGCCCTATATCTGGGAGTCTAATGACATTTTAGAGAGACACGAATCCTTCTAACAATAAATGCTAAATCATAAAGACAAGTTAGAAAGTTAAAATAAATGTGTGTCAAACCGAATAATAAATATTTGCCATAATGCTTAAAATATTTATCCTTCTTGAGCCAGTAAGTCAGAAATCTGCCTTAAGAAAAAAAAAATACTAACACTCAGGCAAATATTTATGCCCACCAACTTTTTATTGCAATGTTATTTACAATAGCAAAAAAATAGAACAACATAAATACCAACAATAGGGGAATTGAATAAATTATGATATATTAATTTATTTAGATAGTGATTACAAATTATGTTTCCTAAGAGCATATAATGTGGAAAGATGTTGATAAAGTAGTGTTCAGTGAAAAAGTTAGAATTGAGTTGCACAAACAGTATAATGTCAATGTATAAGACATGCATGTAGGAACAGGCTGAGCAGAAATATAACTAAAAATGTTGAAGCAGCTATTTCCAAAAAGAGTGAGAAAGTGGATGAATGCGATTTTCTCCCTTATTCATTTGGGTATTGATGAGATTTTCCACAACTGGCACATATTACTTTGATTGGCAGGAAACAAAAATAAATTTCTCTTCCTTATGAAGCTGTCAGTAACGATTTCCTGGAGAACCACTCTCCATCCAGTCTTTTTATCTCATAGCATATTGCTTCTAATCACATTTCCCCCAAATATAATTGGTAATTGTGAAATGAGAGGAAGGAAAGTTAAACAGAGGGATGTGACCTAGCTAGACACATTCCTTTTAAATGGAGTTTTGATTGACATGAAAATTCAGGGGTATTTGACCATTTAAGAGAGGAAACTTGCTCTCCAGAGCAGTGACAGGCCATCCTGGGGTCTGTCTTTCCCTCCTCCCTTTAAGACAACAATTGAGTTCCAGATCAACCTGGTAAAACAGAACCTAAAGCAGACCATTATTAGTTTGTCTTGGCTGCTCTGGGAATGTGAGGCTCTCTGGGAATTAAGAGTAATGTGTTGCTAGGCACTGCTGGCCTCCGATGTGTGACTTCATTAACTGCAAGTTACACAGAGCTAGAAATCAAACTCTGGAAAGGAGAAAGAAGCTTTGAAATTATCATCACTTCCCAGTCAGGCTGTGTGTAACAATTTGGATGAATATGCATTTATAAATATTAAAGCAATTAGGAAATACGTTGGGCTCTCCCTCAACTATCACTATTTCTTCCACCCAACATTCTTGTAAGCTATATATGATACAGATGTGTGTGTGTGTGTGTGTGTATGTGTTTGAAATGAGAGTTAAGAGTAATTTATGTAAAAATCTCATCATCTTTGGCTTTACTAGTTCAAAAAAGAAGTTCATTTTGGAAACATTTGAGGATCTAACATGTGGACATCACTGCAAGTAAGGGAAACCAAAGAGACAGAAAAGAGACATATTAGCCATGCTTCCCACGCACAGCGGGGAGACAACCAAGCCCCTCTTTTGGTCAGAGGACCAGCACAAAGCCTCAATGCCTGTGTCTCTTCAGCACCCCCTGCTGCCATGCCTTCCCTCGTTATTTTTCAGCAGATAACTGGTCTCACTGAAAACGAGTTAATAAGCAGAAAGAATTATTCTAGAACTTACGCATAAAAGCTTTGAAAAATGTCAGAGAGAAAACAGGTGAAGAATTTAGACCATTCAATCTGATTAAAAAAAGGAACTCAAAACAGTATATTATGTCTATGTCTTTTAAGATGAACAAATGAGCTGACAGAGCTCAAAAAGAAACAGAAAGGCAACACTGAGGGACAGAAAAAAAAAAAAAAACAACTAAGTATGGAGATACCATACAAAATAAAATAGCAATTACTAAGAGGATGATGGATATGAAAGAGAAAAAGTGTTCTGATAGATAATGGTTGTTCACAATGCAGAAAACAGAAGTGTAATATGGGGAAGGTTAAAACTATAGAGTAAAAGATGACCAAACTAAAAAATCGAATCTGGAATCAAAAATGGCTCACCATGTACCAAGAAATAAAAGTGGACTCTTTCCTGAATTAGAAAGGGCCCCTAGGAAATCTGATACAAAAATTTGATGCAAAACAAGTGACACAAAGACATCTTTAGGAAAAGTGACAAAATTTTAAGGATTTTAAAATAATCGTAAGGGATTCAGGCAGAAATGTCAAGGTGCACATATTGCCCAAGCAGAAGAGTAGGGCAACATGTGAAACTGCCAACTTATTTCTTCACCTCTCTGGTACTATCTAAGTGGGGAAATGTTAGTGAATACAGACGACAAAGAAATAAACGGGTGCTCTAAACTTTATGGAGTTTTTAGCTTCAGGAAGATATTTAAAAACTTAAATCTCTCTTGTGGAAGACATTTATCTGATGTCTTGCTTCAGATAATTCAGCAATTCCTTTTGATTTCATAGGCACTTACTTCTGTTAAATGTACCTAAAATTAAATTTAATGCTGAAAAGTGAGTGTATATAATCCATTTATTTTTCTAAACATACTTTTTTTTGTACTGAGGACTGAACCCATTCAGTGCTTTAAGCACTGAATCACATCCCCAGCCCTTTACTTTTTTTTTTATTGTGATAGAGTCTTGCTAAATGGCTGAAGCTGGTCTTGAACTTGCAATCCTCCTGCTTCAGCTTCCCAAATCACTGGGATATAGGCATGCACCACTACACCTGCTATAAAAGTACTTTTTATAAAATCTATCTATACATATCTATAGAAAGATGTTTGAAATGATATCAAATTTAGTTATTTCTTGGCTGTGAATTTTAAGTACTTTTTTCTTTATACTTTGGTCCTCTCCTATATTGTTTTCATTTTTATATGGAAAGTTTTATGAAAAGACTAATTACTTATTAACACACAAATTAAGTTTCACATCTCTTAATCCCTGGTTCCCTATTTTAATCACTAAAATAGAAGTTGAAATGCTTTCTCTGGGAAAAAATAAATATTTGCATGTATTTAATGTTTCCAGTATGAGGATCCCATCAATGTCTACTGACAAGTGTCATAGTAACAGGCAATAATTAAACTGAGGGTTCTATACAGAGAATGTCACATCAGATGAAAGACAACACAAGACAACTCAAGTATCAACACTCTATGATTGTTGACATAAAAATTAAAAATATTTGTTATGACAATGTGTTTTATTATGATCCTTTTCAGTTACTCCCTTATACAGTACTCTGAGATACAAGGATAATTTTTTTCTTTAACAATTTTTTATTCAGAGGATTGAAACAGACCTAGAAATAGTCATATTCTGACATTAATCTGTACATGTAGCAAGACCCAGAGAACAAATTAAAATAAGAGAATTGTTTGGGTTATGATTACCATGATCCTACATTTATCTTGTGGCTGCCCCAATAGGGTACTTTTCTTAATCTTTCCTCAGTCATCTTAGTTGAGACACTCTAAGATAGGTTGGGGACAGAGTCTTCTGAATGACTCACTTGCTTTCAGTTAGTCTGTTCTCTCCATGAACCCCATCCCCGTGGATCTTCCTCTACAGTATACCATTCCAGAATAATCTTTCTAAATACCCAATCTATTTCTCTACTGTTCTCAAAATTCTTTAATAAATATCCCTTGCCTTCCCTTTAAAATTTAAGTCATTGTTTTACAGAGGGTTCACTATGATCTGGCCCTGCTTTTCTTCGTAAATCATTTGAGAGAGGGATAATATTTTCCCGCTCCAAGATGCCACAAGGAAAGGTTATTCCTCAGCATTGGCTGGCCTCTCACCACCCTTTACCCCAAGGAGGCAGAGATCTGACGGGCAAATTAGGGAAGACTGAACGATAATACACCTGGCAAGCACAACCATCTTTCTCAAGGGAGTGGGCTGCTCATGAGCAACAGGGCTTCAGACCCTCCTCTGTGTCTTTGTCTTTCCTGGGCTTTTCCTCCTTTCACTGAGCCAGGAAATCTAATCCATTCTTGAGCTTCAGGATTATCAAGTTTATTTGGCCCCCAGTCCTAAAACCACATGTTCAATCTGGCCTCTAACAGTGAAAAGAAGTATCCCTCTTTGCTACTTTAATTATCATCTACTTTTTTAGAACATATGTGAAGGATGCTACTCAATGGAGGCCTCCTCAAAAACTTCAATAAAAAGTCACATTTTAAAAAAAAAATTAAAAGCTCACATGTCATTTAGTTATCACAGTCCATCCCCTCTTGACAAGCTCTACCCTTAGCCCTTGCCTCTAAGATGTTCCTCAACTCCTGTTAGCTCCTCATGTCCTCAACCTCCAGGTTATTCTCTCTGACCTGTGAGGGAAGGGAAGGTACCACATTTTAATTTTCAAAATAATGAGATGAAAATTTCAGGACAAATAAAGAAACAGAACTGATAAAACATTGCACATATGCTGAATTTCTACAAAATGTAAATTCAAAAATATAGTTATCAAACAGGCTCTTTTGAACTTCTTGCCCAAATTTGGGGGACATCAGTAGTAAAAGTGGTTCTGGGCCCTACAGCTGATATTTCCAGCTTTGAGATTGAGGATTGGGTGACAGAAAGGGTATTTCCTGACTATCATTTAGCTATGGGAGCATGTTTAATCTAGAGTTCATGCTTCGCAACAAGAGCATGTCCAATCTTCTGAATGAGAACTTGAACTCTGGTGAAATAACATTATATGTTTCCTTTTAATTATTTTTGCCGACAAAGGACCTAATCTCTTCCTAAACAAATTAGAGGAATATACTTATCAAAAAAGAAAGCTCCTAGAGTTCCTTAGAAAAAGGAGCTTTGTAAAAGGTTTTACTTTTTTATTATTCCTCAATGTATATTTGCAAACCTGTTAGAGGATAGGTAAGAGTGTGTTGGTCTACCTTGCTTAAAAATAATTGTCCTGTTCTGTTATTTCCCTTTGCTCCCAGAAAAGGAAATGCCATGACATCATTACACGATTGATGAATAAAGTTTTAGTCCTACAAAGTATTTCTCCAAATTTCATATAATACCATATTTGCTCTCTTTTTGGATTCTTAGTTTTCTGTTCTATTTCTGATATAGGATAATAGATCCAAAACAACGAATTTTCCTGCTATCTCTGGGGAAAAAAATTTCATTCATTTGTGTATTATTGCTATGGTTTGGATGCCACTAAGCCCCACATTTGCATTTGGTGGGAGCTTGGTTCCCAGTGCAGTGGTGGGAGATGATGTGGAACCTTTAAGATGGAGGGAAGCCCTTAGGTCGCTGGGGATACTGCCCTCAGAAGGTGTACTGGTCTCCTGTAAGTTCTTATAAAATAAATTTGTTATAAAAATCTGACCCTGAAATATGTCACTCTCTGGTATGATGTTTTGAGATGTGATTCTTCTTTCTGCACTAGTTCTAGTTCTGAGCTCTGTCATTTGACATGAGACTCTCGTAAGAGCCCATACTGTCAGCCTTCAAAACTGTGAACCAAAAAGACCTCTGTTCTTTAAATAGTTAGCTTATTTCAGGTATTTTGTTATGATGTGATGAAACATAATCATTACTATAAGAAAACTAATACATTTATAGAGTAATAAATGGGTTCACATAAGAATAAAGTTAAAGAGCTAAATATTTTTTTCAACTCTTACATTTTGAAGCACTATGGAGTATTAAGATAAATTATATATGAAAAGAAAAAAGTCACATGTGTATATTTTTAAATAAAGCATTGAATGTTATTACTTTAATAGTTTAAGAGATTTTCAGATATGTATTTGATTTTTTAAAATTTTATTTCTTACTCAAATATAAACCCCAAATAAAAGACATATTTAATGACTTGACTAAAGTGTATCATAAACTTGAAATTTAGCATTCTTATTTCATTAATTCTGTTGAATACATTTAGAAAGGAAATTGATAGGTGTAGCAGTCAGCCAAAGAGCTTCTAATTTGTAATAAATGAGACAAGCCTCTTCAAAGAAAATATAGTTTCAAAATTGAATCAATATTCTGTTTTAGTAAAATTTTTTCCATTAAAAATGAAATTAGTACAATTGTCAGCCAGCATGGCAATATTTCAACTTAATCTGAAAAATATCACTTTCTGAAAGCAGAATTCCTGGCAGGAACAGCACAAAGGCCTGGGAACTTTCTATTAAGTTAGCCTTCAAGTCAGGGATTGAAGAGCTCATTTATTTCTCCCAGAAGAAATAATACCCCTCCTAGTGAGAATACAATTTATTAAGTAGCATCTAATAAAAGCAATCAGATACATCATTCTTGACTTTAGTGAAATTACTGGGAAGTTAAATATAAAGTCTAAACTTAATGTTTAAACAGACACACACAAGATGCTTTTGCATAACTGTACTTCTATTCCAAGCAGGAATAATAGTTCTGAATATGACCAAACCCATTACCTAAGCCATCTCAGCAGATGGTCAGACTGCAGTGGCAAAGGCAGGCAACTGAAGGTCTATTAGTCTTTCAACACTACTGGACAGACATCAAGTATACTGCATCCTGAGCTAAGCAAATCCACGGCGTTTGCATCAGGGCTAGTCTCAACCAATGTGCATACGTATTTGATGATAGTTGTGTGAATTTTCAACTTACTTGGTATAAACTATAATTTGCATAAAACAATGCATGATAATGTGCATAAAGAAACACATCTGTGTGATGAATCTGAATTTCTGAGATTGGACTGAAAAACTTGAGATTTCTTTTCATTCCCATTATTGATAATAAATTCCCTGGGTTTCAGGCTTATTTTCTTCCAATATGTTGCTAAATATCAGGGAGATTAAGGAGATGATATTTTTCCAATGTTGGACATGATAGGGTTCTATAAAAATCCCAATTAGAAGTATTACAATTCATAATATACCATTTATATAAAAGAAATAAGAAATAATAGTCATTGAAATTAAAAACAGTCTGTCTTAATTTGACAACCAAAAAGTTTTCAAAGAAGTGCCTAATAAATCCTTGAACATTTCTGAGTATATTGTAGAAAACACTCTATGAATATTCCAAAATATTATTTCCTAATTTTCTCATTGGATTCCACCAAGATGGTATCCCAAGAAAAGTTTACTCCAGTTTAAAATAATTACCATGGATTTATTTCACAGGATTCTAACAGAAACTAATGCCCAAAGCAAACAACAACAATAATAAAAATTATGTGTCTGATTTTCCATAATGGAATAAGAAATTTTTGAGCTGTAAGGAATCCTAAAGATGATAGAGTATATTGATGTACATTCTGAAATCGACTGACCATATTTGGCCTTTCTGATTCTTTGGTGTGACTCACAATCTACTATGAAGAATAAGGTCTACAGAGGCTTAAATGCTGCTTACTGTTTTCCAATTCTTAGAAACCATTTGTTGAAGATGTGGGTCTGGGTAGTAGAAAGGAATGAACTGATGAAAATTTCTAGGCAAGGAGTTTGAACAAAGACTGATTCAGTGTGGGACACAGGAGAAAACGACCAGCAGGTGGCAGTGTGTGAGAGACAGGTTGTTTTCTAAATAAATGTAAAGGACTTCAATAGTCATTACCAGGAGAAAAGTAGCTGATGAGAATCATCCTTTCCAACACAAGAATCCTGGGAAGTAGATTTTAAATTAAAAACACTGCTGACTTTTCCTCCATTTCAATGGGAAAGTCACATTGTAAATACTAAAGTATGTGACATAACACGTTTTCAATTAAGTGGTTTAGAAGGTGAATAGGGAAGAAAAATATAAGAATTTCAAAAAACAAGTTTTAGTCAGTCTCAATGTCCTTCATTATGGCACTTTTTTGTATATTCAGAAATTCTTATTCACAGAATTAACGAAAGAAATCTTATATATACTTTCAAACATTGCTGTTCCGGATAAACTATATGCGTAATTGATCGTTTTTATTTGTTTTGAAGGATATTTTTTCCTGAATTGACACTGGTGGAAAATTGTAAGCCCACAGCAGATCAAATCCAATCACCTCTTCATAAAGACAAAAACCAGATAACTGGAGGATTTTAATATTTTCCCAAAGCCACAAACGAAGTAATATAACTAAAACTAGAATGTAGATTTACAGAGTGTGAATCCAAAGTTCTTAACTATTGAAAAGAATATGTGCAAATGAGGTTTTTAATGTGTTGCTTTCTATCCGTAGCCAGCAGATGATGGCTATTAATTACAGTTTTACATACTCAATTTGCACATTATTTACATTAAATTACACTTTAGGTATGAACTCTAAATCCAAGCATATAATATCAAATTCATACTTTCATTAAACCACTTCTAATAGTGTTTAAATATCATTGCTTAGGCACCTCTGAAAATACAAAATAGATAATTTCAGCACAAGAAAATGTGACAAATTAACAGTAAAGAATAAGGTTCTTTTACCTACTTCTTAGAATTCAGAGATACAATTCTCAGCTTGAATGATGAGACTCAGTATAAATGGGTATGTTATAATCAGGTTAAAGTGTAAGTCAATATAACCGTTCCTAAAATTAGGGAAGCTAATAGTAATCTTATGAAATAAATCACCTCTGTGCCACAGAAATGAATTATCAGTCAAGTACACAACACATTTTCATAAATAAAAGTGTTCAGAATGCATGAAATAATAGAACGGAATTTCCTCTGGAGTACAGCACTAATGAGAAATGCAAAAATTTGACATGGTATTCAAATCCACTCCTTTTGTTTATAAAAGCATGCTCCTTAGCTTTACAGAATTCATAGTCTAGTTAAGGAGATGAATATATTTGAAATAGCAGTAAATTCTTTCTTTTCTAATATTACAGACTCTCCCTTCCACTAATGGAATAACATGATCTTTTAACATTCAAGCCTCAAGGAAGATTAACTACTGTAGAAAATGTAAATGTTTTCAAGTTTCAAAAGCTCTAAGGGAACTCGAGGCAAAAAAGAAAACCAATGAATTAGCTCAATTTCCTATCCTTAAGGCAATAAAAATCCCCCAGTCCAAGGAAGAGAGATTCAGTGAAGAAGAAGGGAGAAAGCAATTGAGGTTGGAGGAGATGAAGGATTTGTAGAGCTTAGCATGAAATCACCAGATTCCATGCATCCTGCTGGAGAATTTGTGACCACACCTCCAACTGAACTCAAGTTTAGGTCACCTGGATCTACAACCCACCTGGAAGCTACATAGACAGCTGTATTCCATTGTGAGAATTGGGACTTCATAATTCTAAGGCATTGTTATTCACAAAAATTGCTATGAATGGCACCTTCTGGGCTTATGCCACCTTACACAACATGCCCCAAAACCTCATGAGAACACACCTAGCCCCTGAAGACTGCCCAGCCTCTATCAGCCTCTATCAGGTAAATTTCTTGTGGTAAGAAGTCAGGTTATCTATTCTTCCAGCTGGCAACTAGGGAGGTGCTTCTTTAGCAGCAACCAAGCAACATCCATCAACTAATCATCAAGCTGTCTGTGCCCTGAACCTTCACTTGACCCACTGTGCAACTTACCTTCTTTTCAGCATTCAGAGACATATACACAATTCTGTAATGTTGTTAGAGAAATAAGAGCAAGATGAATGGAAATGCCTAAGAGGAAACTTTTTCCTATACTGTTGATAAGAGATTAGGGAAAGCTTTAAGAAAAAATATGGAGGGATCAAGGGAATTTTTAAGAATTCTGATCTGAATTGAATTTTCAACCTTGAGAATGTTTTGCAGGTTGCCAACACTTTCCCAAAACAATGAACAATTGTTATATCCTTTTTACATGCCAAGAATGGTTCTAAATAAAAGATTAATGTGGCAAAATAATGCCTATTAAATATGAGTGTACAACTAAAATTAAAAGTGAAGTCACTGTAGCCAGAATGCCTGGATTTGTATCCACATTTCTTAATAATTCCCAAATCTCAAGCAAGTTTCTTATCTGTGTGTATCAGTTTTCTCATTTAAAAAATGTAGTGGCATAGAGATATAAAGAAGACACAAATCAAATTCCTAAAAACAACTACATCTAAGATGAAAAATATACCCAATAGGATAAACAATGAACTGAACATTTCAAAAAAATAATTTAGTGAACATGAAGACATAGCAATAGAAACTATCAAAATAAATCAGAACCAGAGACAGGGAAAAAAAAGACTGAAAAGAAAAATGAACAAAGCACCAGCAAGCTGTGAGAAGACTTCAAACCTGGTAATAGAGACGTAATTAGAGTCCCTGAAGGAAAAGTGGAGGATGACAGAAAAAAATACTTAAGGAAATGATAAATGAAAAATTTCCAAATCTGATGAAAATTTTATAAGCCAATAGATTCAAGGAACTCCACTAATTCCAATCACACACACACACACACGAAAGAAAGGAAAGAAAAAAGAAAGAGAGAGAGAAAGAAAGAAAGAAAGAAAGAAAGAAAG
>JAJEJO010052762.1:98415-152943 GCA_020662805.1 Glaucomys volans | reverse complement strand
GAAACATTGGTAGAAAAAATAAAACAAGATGTTTCTGAACTTTCTGTGAGATTGTATCCCAATAAACTCATCGTAAGTTAAAAATATCACTAAATAGAACAATGCACTTAATATACCTATTCTAATGAATATCAGACCTTAGTGACACACTACACTACAGAATTCTGGTTGTGCCCTTGTGGACTCACAGCTGACAGGAAGTGTGGCTCACTGATGCCCAAAATTGCAACAGAGTATCTCATATCCCTAGCCAGGGAAAAGATTAAAATTCAAAATTTTGAAAGACAGTTTCTACCAAATGCATGTTGCTTTACTTTCACACCTTTGTAAAATAAAAAAAGAAACAGTGGATAGAATCATCCTAAGTCAGAGGCGATCTTATTAAAAGTAGTCAGAGAAAAAAAGATACAATATGTTCAGAATAAAAAAATGAGAATGTCTATAAAATTTTCACCAGAGACAATGTGAACAAGGAAACAGTGGGATGACATCTTTAATCTTTAAAGCAGGATCAAACTAGAATGATACTGTATTTTAAAATCTACAGGTGAAATAAAAAGAGTGTTTTATAAAACAAAGAAACAGGAATGAACCTTTGAGTATGTGGTCAAATGATTTTTGACAAAGATGTAAAATCATTCAATGGAGAGAAGCCACACCCTTCAACATATGGCACTTAGAAAACTCAATTTCCACTTGCAAAAGAATGAATTTAGACTCTTACCTTACATCATACAAAGAAATTAACCCAAAATTGATTGAATACTTATATGGAAGAACCATAACTATAAACACATAGAAGAAAACAGAGGAAAAGCTTCATGGCATTGAACTTGGCAATGATTTCTTGGATATTACACCAACAGTATAGGCAACAAAAGCAAGAACAAATAAATTGGACTACATCAGAACATAAAACTTACATGCATTGACGGACACAATCAATCTAGTGAAAAGGCAACCTATGAAATGGTACAAAATAGTTTCAAATCATGTATCTGATAAGAGGTTTATATTCAGAATGTTAAAATCTCCTATAACTCAGCAGTAACAACAAACAAATAACCTGATTTTTAAAATGGGCAAAGGAAATGAGTAGACATTTCCTTAAAAAGTCTTTTGTTGAAAGTCAAAAAGCTCAGGAAAAGATGCTCAATGTGCAAATCAAAATCACAATGAGATAATACTTCACATTCATTAGGATGGTTATTATTTTAAAAAAGACAAAGAAAGGAAAGTAAGTATTACTGAAAATGTAGAGAAATTGAAATCTTTACACACTATCCATAGGAGTGTAAAATTATTTAGTCATTATGGCAGTCCTTCAAAAATTTAAAAATAAAATTAATATATAATTGAGCAATTCCACTTCTGGCAGATATTCAAAAGAATTCAAAGCAAGGGGTCAAAGAGATATTTGCACATCCATGTTCACAGCAACATCATTCAAATAGTCAGAAGGTGGAAGCAACCCAAGTGTCCCTGAAAACGTGAAAAGATAAACTAATGTAGCACCATCAGCCCTTTTTTTTTTATATTTATTTATTTATTTATTTATTTATTTTATTTACTTATTGATTCATTGAACACAAATGGAGTACAGCTATAGTTTCACTGGTTGTACACAAAGTAGAGTCACACCATCTGTGCGTTCATGCATGTACACAGGGCAATGGTATCTGTCACACATTCTGTTATTATTTTTACCCCCCACCCCACCCCCACCCCTCCCTTCCCTCTATAGGATAGATAGCATCAGCCCTTTTATCTGTAGGCTCTGCATCCTTGCATTCAACCAACCTCACACTGAACGTGTTCAGGAAGAAATTATATCTGTATAAAACATGTACAGATTTTTTTCTTGTCATTATTCAATAAACAATACTGTATGATATTATTTACATGGTATTTATATAGCAGTAGGTATTATAAGAAACTTAGAGATGATTTAAAGAAAACAAGAGGATGTGCATAGGTAAATAGGTACTGTGCCATTTTATATAAGGAATTTGAGCATTCATGGATTCTGGAATTCTCAGGGAGTCCTGGATTTAGTCCTTAATGAATACTGTGGAACTATTGTGTGTGTGTGTGTGTGTGTGTGTGTGTACACATACAGAATATTACTTGAGGACATTATGCAAGTAGAATGAACCTGTTACCAAAGGACAGATATCATATGACTATATTTTCATGAGGTACCAAGACTGACCAGATGTATAGAGAATGAAAGTAGAACTAACTGTCAGGAAGTGGGGGTGGAGTAGTTAGTATGTCATGGATACAGAATTTCAGTGGAGGAAGGCAAAACTGGAAGTCTATGATGGCAGTTGCATAATAATGTGAATGTACTTAATACCCCTGAATCATACCATTTTAAATGATCGATGTTATGTGTATTTTGCCATAATTAGGTCTGGAATGAGGCGTTTATATTAAAATTTGTATTCAAGGTTCTAGGTTGTGCAGTAAGGCAAGAAAAGTAATGAAAAGACAATAAATAGAAAGAAAGAAGTGAACGATCCTTATTAGCAGGTGATATGAAGTCTGTAGAAAATACTATATATTCTAAAAGAAAACTACTAGAATTAATTGATGAGTTTAGCAAGGCTAAAGAATCCACTTTCCAAATATGTTGATCTATGTGCTAGCAAAGGACAATAAGATATTGAAGTTCTTTAAGTTTTGTTTGCAATCAAATGAAATTATAAGAAATACTTAGAGATAAATCCGATAAAAGATATATAAGATTTGTAGACTGAAAATCAGAAAATATCACTGAAATTAAAGATATGCTAAAAAATGAGGGAAATGTACAATATTGGTGGAATAAAAGACAATATTAATGTTACTTTTCTCCAAATTTCTCTGTAGTTTCCATGCATTCCCAATCAAAATTATGGTATACCTTTTTAGAGAGACTGATAAGCTGATTCCAAACTCAGGTATAAATGCAAAGAATTTAAAATAGCCAAAGCAACTTTAGAAAAGAAGATTTAAACTGTAAGCCTTACAGTGATAATTGCAAAGACAAAATAATCAAAATAGGGTAGCATGACCAGCAAAACAACAAACTGCTCAAGATGTATCATAGACATAAATGTACAAAATTGATCAAAGTGTGTTATGTATGTAAACTCTAAAATTTGAGAACTTCTAAAAAAAAAGAGATAATATTTATGACCTTGAGTTGGGCATGGGAACACTTTTAGTTGTAATGGATATGGTATGTTCTGGTAATTAAAAGATATCTTCATTATACTGATTGTGGTGATGATGTCACAGTGTATACGTATTTCAAAACTTATTCAACTATACATTTTAAATATGTGTAGTTTGTGATACACGTAGCATAATCCATAAAAATTTTTAGAATGTACAAATTGGACTTCATCAAAATTAAGAATGTGTGCTCTTTAAAATACACTGTAAAGAAAATTAAAAGACAGTCACAGACTGGGAAAACTATGATCCAACCAAATACCTGACTGAAGACATATCTAGAATATATTTAAAAATTCTCAAAACTCAATAAGAAACTAATCTATTTTAAAAGTAGAACAATAGATTGAACAGACATTTTACTAAAAGTTTGAAATGATAAACATGAGAAAGGATATTCAACTTAGTGACTCATTAGAGAAGTATAAATTTTAGATAATGAAGTATCACTCTATACCTATTTAAATAGTTAAAATTAAAAACTCTGACCACATCACAGGTTGGCACAGTGTTTTAGAACTAGAACTCTCCTCCGTTGTTGGTGGAAAGTAAAATGGTATGACCACTTGGAAAAAAGTTTGGCAGTTCCTTTAAAAAGTTAAATTTACACCTACCATATGACTTATCCATTATTCTGCTCAGTGTTTAACCAAGAAAAAGAAAAGCACACATCTGTGCAGAATCAAACAGGGAAGTCCATTCAGTCTTTATTTTTAGGAGTCCACAATTGGGACTAATTCAAATGTCTCAAAAGAGAATAAACAAATTGTAATACATTTATGTAATGGATTACAATTCACCAAAAATAAGTACATATGTATGTGTGTGTGTGCATGTGACACACGCACTCATGCACACATACACGCACACATATATGTATATATAAAACAACAAATAATGCAACAGCATGGATGAATCTTAAAATAATTATGACGAGTGAAAGAATCCAGATGAAAAGAAATACATATACTATGTGATTCCATTAATATAAAATTCAAAAAAATGCCAACTAATTGAGAGTGGCAGAAAACAGATTAGTGAATGACTGTTTAAAGCTGGGGAAGGATGAAGAAAGAGATGACAAAGGGCATGGGAACACTTTTGAGGTAAAGATATGTTCATCATATTGATTGGGGTGATGATGTCACAGTGTATACTTAAGTCAAAACCTATCAAACTACGCACTCTAAAATTTTAAGTTTGTGGTATGTCAATTATACCACAGAACTTCATTTTTAAAAATAAGAATTTTACTTTAAACTATATAACCCCATCATAATGGCTTAAAAAGGCAAGGTAGAAGCAGACTTCTGCTTCACAGAGAAACTAAGCACAAAAATTTTCTCCATTCATGTAATAGAAGACATCAATCATTCTACAAACATGGAGACTATGTAAAAAAAAATACACAAATACACAAAATTTTCTGTTTGAATCACCTCATTGGTAAAAGGGCAATATAATGATGCATATACTGAGCCTTCATTAAGCACAAAGACTTTTTTCTTGTGTAAGCTGCCTGATAATTAAACACATGCCACTAGATCTGGCCAGTCATTCATTCTGCTGCTATTATGGGAGTTCTTGGGCAGCTAGGGCCACAGAGGGCAAAGATGCCAACAACTTACATATCACATTAAGTTTGTGATAACAGAATTGTCAGGCAACTTCAATTTTTCATTCTTCCTGTACTCCAAAGGTGCCAAATAGAAAATGAAAGTGCACCAAATGTGTCCCTTGGGGAAATATGCATTGCAGAACATTCCAGAGCTTCCTTTGTTTAAAATACATAATCTGGAAAGAGACTCAGTTGTAATGGTTTTGTCTCTTGGGACTAGAAGTAGGAGATGGGGATGATGGGAAGAAGAAAGTTACTATTTGGTATTGTTTTTCCACATACTCTTGAAGTTGTCATATGCACAAATTACAATTTAAATAATGAAAGTTTTTAAATGCAGAGTAGCTCTGATATTTGGGATCACCTTTCTCAAGCCAATTCTAAGACATAGACCCAGTACTAAGTCTCCCTTCCTCAGATCACAACACTGCTTCTACAAATTCTATTTGACATAATAAATTGGTGTATCACTTGCAGAAATAATTGGGAAATGGTGGCTAGCAATATTGTAATTACAAACAGTGGTAAGATATAAATTGCTAATGTGACACCCCTACAGCTTTGTGGAAACATGAGTTGATTTGAAACATTGTCTTTTTCATCTATAACTTTAGAACTATACTTTTACCCTGAATGGGTGTGTCTAATCTATCCTCACTTGGCATCTTGTGAAAACATTCATTACATATAGCATTAATGTTAACTACTTTCCATAGAGAAACAAAATGTGCACTGCTAGCCATCCTCAGATGTTTTATTGAAAGGTATTTCCCTTTGTCATTTTGTAATTTTGCATCCTACTTAAAAAAGCTTCCAAAAGTTTTTCAGGTATCCATTCTCAAATCAAATACCTCCTGCTCTCAATTTTATCCATTTATACCAACTGAAAAATGGTACAAATGTTCTTTGTACCTGATTTTTATCTCCTGATAAGTTCTACTGGAAGGAAGAAAACTGCTTATGTTTAAGAAAACCTTAATTAGACTCATTAATTTACCTTTGTGCAAGCACCACAGGAAAAGCAGTATTGGTGCTTAAATTAGTCATTTTATTGAAAAGAATTATAAAAGACATGTGCAAATTATTCTTTAGAAATTTGTCTATATCAAAGTTTAAACATAATAATAGTATAATCCCTTTTGTAATGCCTATGAACTCTTTTTATTAACAATATAAGACATTTTTGAAAAAGTTCATCACAAAAACAGTACACAGGTTAAACTTAGCTAGTTACTGTATCAAATCTCAGACATATCTTGTTTTTTCTCAGATATATCTAATTTTAAGTCCAGTCTTCATCACTAACTCTCAACTTTTTTTCTATTTTTAACTTTTATCTTTTATTATAATCATGGCTTATAATGGTTTCCTTGTGGGATTTTTTTTTTCTTTTTTGGTACCAGGTATTAAAAACAGGGGGTTTACCCACACTGAGCCACATCCCAAACTTTTTTATTTCTTATTTTGAGACAGGGTCTTAATAAGTTGTTTAGACCACACTAACTTGCTAAGACTGACTTTGAACTTGGCAACCCACCTGTCTCAGCCTCCTGAGCCACTGAGATTACAGGCATGAGCCACTGCACCTGGCTCCTTGCGACAATCTCATGCATGCACTTTAATCATATCCACCCTCCCTTCTACCCTGTTACTTTCTTCCCTTCCCTGGGGCCCCTTCCTCTTCTTTAGTAGTTTCCTTCTATTTTCATGTCAAATGCTTTTTCTAGATTCTGAACATGAAAGAAAAGATGCAATTTTTGTCTTTCTGATTTTCTTTCACTTAACATGATGATCTCCAGTCCCATCAATTTTCCTGTAAATAGCATAATTTTGTTTTTCTCTGTGGTTATTGTGTGGGTATATACACATATGTGTATATATATACACATATTACATTTTCTTCATCCATTCATCTATCAATGGGCATCTCAGCTGATTCCATACAGTGGTTATTGTGAATACTGCCACAATAAACACTTCATTTCCTTCAGTTATAAATCCAGGTGTGGTATAACTGAATAAGATGCTAGTTTCATTTTCAGATTTTTGTGAACCTTCCATACTGTTCTCCATAGTAGCTGTGCTAATTTACATTCCCAACAACAGTGTATAAAGGTTTAATTTTTGCTGTGCCACATCAGCATTTATCATTTTTTGTTTTCTTATCATAGCCATTCTGACTGGAGTCAGATGGAATCTCAATGTAGTTTTGATTTGCATTTCCTTGATGGCTAAGTATGTCGATCATTTTTTTCATATATTTATTGAACTTCATGCTTTTTTTAAGACGAGTCGGTTCAATTCACTTGACCATGTATTGATTGGGTTAATTGTTCTTTGGTGTTAATTTTTTGAGTTCTTTATATATTCTGAATGTTAATCTTCTATCAGATGAAGAGAATGTCTTCCATTCTGTAGGTTGTCTTTTCACTGTGTTGGTTGTTTGCTTTGCTGTACAGAAGCTTTTTAATTTGATATAATCCCATTTGTCAATTCGTGCTTTTATTTCCTGAGCCATTAAAATTCTGTTTAGGAAATCAATGCATACCTGTATCTTAAAATATTTCCCCTGTCTTTTCTTCTACTACTTTCTAAATGTGAGATATTTCATTAAGGTTTCTGATCCATTTTGAGTTGGTTTGTATACAGGGTAAGAGATAGGATCTAGTTTCAATCTGCCACAGGTAAAAGTCCATTTATGGAAGAGGCTATCTTTCCTCCAGTGTGTGTTTTGGGCACCTTTATCAAAAATCAAGTGACTATAGATGCATGGATTTATTTATCTAGGTCTTCTAATCTATTCTATTAGTCTATGCATCAATTTTGTACCAATACCATTCTATGTTTTGTTACAATGGTTCTGTAGTACATTTTAAAAATATTTTTTAGTTGTTGATAGACCTTTATTTTATGTATGTATGTATGGTGCTGAGATTCAAACCCAGTGCCTTACACATGCTAGGCAAGCACTTTACCACTAAGCTACAACCACAGCCCTGTAGTACATTTTTAAATCAGGTGTTTTGATGCCTCCAGAATTGCTCTTTCTACTCAGGATTGCATTGGTAATTCGGGATCTTTTGTGCTTCCATGTGAATTTTAGGAATTATTTTTTCCAGTTCTGTAAAGAATATCATAAATATTTTGATGAAGATTGCAGTAAATGTATAGATCCCCTTGGGTAGTATGGCCATTTTAACAATATTAATCCTCCCAATCTATGAAAATGGAATGTCTTTCCATCTTCTAGTATCTTTAATTCCTTTCCTCAGTTTTTTATAATTTTCATTATAGGAGTCTTTCACTTTCTTTGTTAGTTTATTTCTCCATATTTTTTTAAATTTTTAAATTTGTTTTAATTAGTATACATGATAGTAGAATGCACTTTGATACATAACAATGATAGAGTATAATTTCTCATTCTTCTGGTTAGACATGATGCAGAATCCCACTGGTCATATAGTTATATATGTACATGGGGTAATACTGTTTGATTCATCCTACTATCCTTCCTACTCCCATACCAGCTTCCCTCCCTTCACTCCCCTCTACCTAATCTAAAGTAACTCTATTCTTCCCTAGCACCCCACCCCATCATGAATTAGCATCCACATACCAGAGAGAACATTTGACCTTCAGCTTTTTGGGCTTGGCTTATTTCTCTTAGCATGATATCTTCCAGGTCCATCCATTTACCAGCAAATGCCATAATTTCATTCTTCTTTATGGCTGAATAATATTCCATTGTGTATATATATCACATGTTTTTATCCATTCATCTGTTGAAGGGCATCTAGGTTGGTTCCATAGTTTAGCTATTGTGAATTGAGCTGCTATAAACATTGATGAAACTGCATCACTGTAATATGCTGATTTTAAGTCCTTTGGGTATAAACCAAGGAGTGAATAGCTGGGTCAAATGGTGATTCCATTCCAAGTTTTCTGAGGAATCTCCATATTGCTTTCCAGGGTGGTTGCACCAATTTGCAGTCCCACCAACTATGTATGAGGGTACCTCTTTCCTCACATCCTCGCCAACATTTATTGTTGCTTGTATTCTTGATCATTGCAATTCTGACTGGGGCGAGATGAAATCTTGATTTGCATTTCTCTAATTGCTAAAGATATTGAACATTTTTTCACATATTTGCTGATTGATTGCATTTCTTCTTCTGGGAAGTATCTGCTCAGTTCCTAAGCCCATTATTGACAGGCTTATTTGTTTTTTTGATGTTAAATTTTTTGAGTTCTTTATATATTCTGAAGATTAATGCTCCCTCTGAGGTGGATATGGCAAAGATTTTCTCCAACTCTGTAGATTTTCTCTTCACCTTATTGATTGTTTCCTTTGCTGAGAAGCATTTTAGTTTGATAAAATCCCATTTATTGAGTCTTGATTTTTACTTCTTGTGTTTTAGAAATCTTGTTAAGGAATTCAGATCCTAAGCTGACCTGATGAAGATTTGGGCCTACCTTTTTTTCTGTTAGGTGCAGAGTCTATGGTCTAGTGCCTAAGTCTTGGATCCACTTTGAGTTGAGTTTCATGCAGAAAAAGTTGAAGAAATGGAAAGACTGCCCATGCTCCTGGATAGGCAGAATTAATATTTCTAAATGGCCACTACCAAAACTGTTATACAGATTTAATGCAATTCCAATTAAAATCCCAATGACATTCTTCATAGAACTAGAAAAAACAGTCAAGAAATTCATTGGGAAAATAAAACCTAGAACAGCCAAAGCAATCCTTAGCTTGAAGAGTGAAGCAGGAGGCATAACAACACCAGACCTTAAACTATACTACAAAGCAATAGTAACAAAAACGGCATGGTATTGACGCCAAAACAGACACACAGACCAATGGTATGGAAAAGAAGATAAAGAGACAGACCCACATAAATACAGTTTTCTTATACTAGACAAAGGCACCAAATGCATTCACTGCACCAAATGCATTCAGCCTATTCAGTAAATGGTGCTGGGAAAATTGAAAATCCACATGTAACAAAATGAAATTAAACCCCTATCTCTCTGTGTATTTTTGATGCTACCGTGAATAATTATTTTCCCATTCATTCATTTCATTATTGGTGCACAGGAAAGTTACCAATATTTGCATGTTGATTTTGCATAGTGCTATGTTGCTGAATTTTTATCAATTTGAGACTTTTGGTGGACTCTTGAGGGCATTCTAGGAATAGGACCATATTATCTACCAATAGGAACAATTTTACTTTTTGTTTTCCTATTTGTATCCCTTTCTTTCCTTCTTTTGTCTGATTTATCTGGCTAAATTTTTCAGTACTATATTGAATAAGAGTGGTGGGAGTGGACTAACTTGTCTCATTCCTGATTTTAGAGTGGATGCTTTCAGTTTTTTGCTATTCAGTGTGATTTTGGCTATGAGTTTGTCATATGTAGCTTTTAATATGTTGTGGTATGATCCTTTTTCTGCATCTGTTGAGATGATCATGTGATTTTTATCCTTGGTTCTACTTATGTGTTGAATTATATTCCCTGATTTGCATATGTTGAACCAACCATGAATTCCTGGACTGAAACCCACTTGATCATGGTGTATAAGCTTGTTTAATGTGATACTGAATTTGATTTACAAATATGTTATTGAGGAATCTTGCAACCACATTCTTCAACTAAATAATGGTCCACAGTTTCCTTTTGTTGTAGCTATTGTTGCTGCTGTGTCCTTATTAGGATCTGGTATGGGAGTAATCCCAGCTTTGTAGAATGAATTTGGAGCAATTTCTTCCTTTTCTATTTAATGGAATAGTTTGAAAATCATGGGTATTAGTTATTTTTTAAAAGTATGTTAAAATTTAGCTGTGAATCTGTCCAGTCCTGAGATTTTCTTTTTTGAGAGATTTTTTATGACTTCTTCAATTTCGATGCTTGTTATTGATTTTTTTTTAGATTTTTTTATATCCTCAGTTCAATTTAGATAGGTCATATGTGTCTAGAAACATGTTTATTTCCCACAGATTTTTCCATTTATTGGCATATAATTTTTCAAAACATTCCCTAATGATCTTCTGGATTTCAGTTACATCTATTGTAATTGACCCCTTTCCAACTTTAATTTGCTTGGACCTCTTCTCTCTTTCTTTTGGTTAGTTTGGCTTAAAGTTTGTTGATTTTGTTTATTTTTTCAAAGAATCCTTTGTTTGACTTATCTTTTGTATTATTTAAAAATTCTATTTCATTTTTTCCTACTGTGATCTTTATTACTTCTTCCATTCTACTGATTTGGGGATCTTCTTGCTCCTGTTTTGCTAAGACCTTGAGAAAGAAAGGTTTAAGGCATTGTTGGGTTATTTACTTGATATCGCTCTGTTTTTCTGACATAGGCACTGAAAGCTATTAAACTTCCCTCTTTTAACTGCTTTCCGTTGTTTCCATAAGTTCTCTTTCCATTTCCTTTTGAGTCTAAGAATTTTTAAAAATTTTCCCCTGATTTCTTCAGTGACCCACTGTTTATTCAAATGTATATTGTCCAATAGGAAAAGGTTTTCCACACCATTAGTCTATATTCAACTCCTTCTAAACCTGATTTGAATGCTTGGTCTTCAAGTGTTGTCCCAGAGATCTTATATGTTCTGTTCAGAGTTTTGGAAAAAATTTTTCATCATTACTGTCTGAATATGCTAGCTCATCCACTCTGTCTTCCAATCCTAATATTCTTTCTTCTTCTTGATCTCATCGATTAGTAAGATTTTCAACTGAGTTTTTGACTTTTCATTTCCAAGATTTCCATTTGGTTCTTTTTCAGAAACTCACTTTATTTCTCTTTCATAGCCTGCATTGTCTTCCTTAATTCATTCAGCGGGATTTGTTTTTGTTTTGTTTGTTTTGTTTTGTTTTGCATCATCTTTGAATTCTTTGCCCAGCATTTCATCTATTTTGATATCTTCGGGTTCAGTTACTAAAATCATAAACTTTTGAAGGAGTTAAGTTACCTTATTTTTTCATGTTTCTTGCCTTTCATGTTGATATTGGCACACCTGATGGAGTAGATATCTCTCTCACTTTTATGTGGTTTTTCTTAGTGAGCAACCTTCTTCTGACGATGAGCCCTAAGACATTGGTTTGGCGGGTAGTGTCAAGTTTGATTCCAAATAGACATCATATTGTAGTTGTGATTGGTGGGTTTTGACTCTGTACTTACTACATTGACACCTAAGAAACCTGTGTTCTCTGAAGAACTAATGTGAGTGGGGCCCTCTGGTAGTTCAGGCAGATATCATATAGACAGTAGAACATACAAAGCATACTATCTGTGATTAGTTTTCCAGAATTATCAATACTGTGCTGTCTGAAAAAGTGTGGGAGTAACCTATGCTAGGAATCCTTGTCAGTGGAGTGACAACAAAAGGTGTGTTATAACTTTCTCTCTGCCATTGTTAAAGGGGTGAATTTCTAGCAAGTGGGTCCTCAGGAACCCCCATCTGCATCTACTTGGGGTCAGGTCATTAGCTAGGTGCTTTTGTCCTCCCTATATTTTAAGTGGAGGTATTGACCCACCAAAGTTTGAAAAGGAGTATGTCATGGATGAAATAAGGTAAGAGAGTGCTGAGTGTCTTTAACATGCCATTTTCTTCATTTTTTGTTTATTTATTTATTTATTTATTTATTTATTTATTTATAGTACCAGGGATTAACTCTGCAACTTTAAATAAGAAACATAATCTCTCTGATGTTCAATTTTCTCAGCTGTAAAATGGGACTGGCAATTTGTGCAAAAAGCCTTATTGTAAGGCTTAAATGGGATGATGTATGTAAAGCACTGGCATACAGTAAATATTTAATATTCTCTTATTCCTCAGAGTTATAAGTAGCACATCAGTTCAGCCAGCACTTTTTAAAATGAAAGACCTCATACTTCCCTTTCTGTTAAAGGTTCAATCTTACCAAATTAGTTTGGTTTAATGGGTCATTACTACATCTAGAATGGTATATAGAAACACACTTGTAATTTTGCATTCAATGTTTGAGTCATGTGTGCTCTATTATTGGAAACACAGTTTCAGAATATCAACCTCATAAATATACATATGATTTCCTGAGGAGTAGCTATTCTATATAAGCTCATAATATGATTTTATACATTTAAAATCATAGCTTTTAAGTTGTAAGTTATCACTTCAAGACTATAAATCTTCTAAGATGCAGAAAACTATTCCAGATCATTTGAGCACACTGGGACACTACAAGAATAATTTATAGAATTAGTGTTGACAAGAGGCACTCTGATCATCTGGGGATTTTATTATCTTTGTTAAAAAAAAAGGAGAAAGGTCCAAAGTGATTAAATGACAGCCAGAAACTCTTTTATAAAGGTTTTCTGCCAACCAACTCTGCTAACATATATTCAATAAATGAAAATACACCTAATTGATATTGAAAAATATGGATATTCACCAGCCTTACAACATTATAAAATCCTGTCATTTCCTTTAAACAAACATTTATTAATTGCTTATCAGAACCAAATTTGGGGGACCCTATATTAGAAAGGCATACCATTGTACCCAAATAATCTGCTTCCTAAGTGACTAATGCTGTCAGACATGTAAACAGGTAATCATGGTAGAGGACAGATTATGGTATGAGGAAGACACCATGGGGTGGCATTAAAGCTGTACCTGGACATGAACAGAGGTGAAGTCTTTAGGAACTGAGTCCTTAAGATAGAGTAGCAGTCAGCTAAGTCTGGGTTCAAGGGAAGAGCTATGTTAGCAGATACTTTTAGAACCCTGCCTAAATAAAGAACTGACTTCTGGATGAAGTACTAATGAACCATTTGAAATTCTGCCTTGTTAATATTAACAAGGAAGCTTTAATATGAATCATAATTTTTTGGAGCCTGCTATACTCTTCCCTTACCATTGTAAAATTATAAATATGAGCTGATGGAAAACTGACTGCAAATGTCATCACATGCAATTCAATCTGTATTAATTTGAAATTGTCAGGTAGCATATTTCAAGAAACTGTACCAGCAACCACCACAATCAATATAGGCTAGTAAAATTAGAAGATTTACTTCATGAAGAGTAAGCTTGGAATGTGTTCACTGAAGAAAAAGCATGCATCCAAATGAACTCATTAACAGGAACCTAGCAGCTGCCAGATTACTACTAAGAAAGGAAAAGCCTATTGAAATATAAACCACAGAACAGAACTGGATAAGTGGTACAAAGAACAAGAATATTCCCCCCAATATTTTTTAAAACATACATAACTTTGCATTTCTTAATTTAAAAGAATATTATTTCCCTTCATATGGAAATTATGTTAAAACAGGGATCCGGATTTTACTTCTTTTATATTCAGTAACTTGGGCCTTATATACTTTAGATGTCTTATGCACTAGATGCATTTTAGACTTAAGATCATCAGCCTTCCTAAAGGACCAAAACAATAGAGGTGTTTTAACATTTCCCCAGGCATAGACAAGTTCTTCGTTAGATGGAGAATCATATTATTAGAATAAAAAGATTTTTTCCATCTCCAAGAAATCACCTTTGGTACTTACTAACAAATTTCAGTCTCAAATTATGTGGACATGTGATACTCTCAACTACCAATGAATATTGGCAGCTTTCCTTTCACCTAGAAAATATGCTCATTTACAATGGCAATCTGCTCTTACACAATCAGATCAATGAGCAGACCCTGTATTCATTAAGTCATATTTTACAATGTATATCCTGAGCATATTTTGCCATTGTCAAATGTGTGTATTAGTCTTCCATATACCAATATTCATTATTTGCCACATTGCTGGGGAAAAATGTCACAGAATCTAATATTGCTCCAAATTTATCCTCCAAATATGCTTTCATAGCAATCGCCCAAAGCATTGTAAAAATAATTTGCATTCATATTGGTCTGAGCTGAAGAATATATTATAAATGAAATTTTTATGGAAAGGTTAGGCCTATAGTGAAAAATTAGCCCTTGGACTAAATTCTGCCTACGATTTTAAGAGAGAGAGAGAGAAAGCATGTTCATTACAACTTGATATTCTATGGGGTTCAGAATTCACTAACCTGAGATTTCTACAAGTCAGGTTTTTTGCTTCAATTGTGTCTAGAAAACTGTTAATGATATAATCATTATGTGCGAAGGAATGATGTTTCTAATTATATTAGAACCAGACAAAATATTTCCATCTATGCTATATGAGCACTCACTTTGCTACATTATATTTCACATGAATATGTCATGCCTCCAAAAATGTATGTTTAAACAAGACTGTGGCTTCTCTTTTCTCTGTAATGCCCCAACTGGTACAATATTCTGCAATTAGCAAATGATCTATAATCATTGATGGTCTGTTGGCTAAACTTTTCTCATTTAAAACAGAACCTATAATCAGTCTTAGGAAGTGTCAACTGGTTGGCAGAAATCCATTGTACTCCAGGAAGAGTTTTCAGAAGTTACCCTAGCTACTCATGGGGAACTTGATCTTGACACACTCTCTCTGTTAAATAAATAACAGAATGGAGACATTATTTTGTGGTTTTAATTATCTTTCCCAGGACTATTGGAGAGAAGGCCTGAAGGCCTGTGATACATTGATTTGAGATTTTTCTAAAATTAAAGTTTAATTTTTTTGAAATTGCAAATCTTCTGACAGCTGAGTTCTTAATTGCAGTTATTTTTTTCCATCTTGTCATCCTTGATTTATTGGAAGTATTTGTGATTAGGAAATTTTAAGCAAGTCTTGGAACTGTCCTCATGGAACTGTCCTGCTCATTTCTTGTCCCCCTCTCCCAAGCCAATCCTACAACTACCTGCAGAGCCTGCTCTCAGTCACATGTTACAAATTAGAGACCTTCATTCCTCCACCCTCTTATGATGGGAATCATTTAAGTTTAAACAGAGAAATAGCATGAGTAGACTTTTGGTTCCTAAAAGTCACCCTGAAAGGCTAGGTCTAACTAGAATTAATGAAGTGCCTTTCCTCTGTGCTCTTGTCCCATGACACACATGCCAAAGATTTCAGGAACAAGAAAATTCAGATCCTCAGAAACTGGATTTTCCTCCCTTCATTTCTAGAGCTCTTTTCACTACTTGACTTCTCCAATATGCTTTCCCAAAATAAGGTAATTCTAGTATTTTCATTAACACCAGAAGAAACTGTCTCTTCCAGAAAAAAAAAAAAAAATGGAGGGACGGGGTATAGATTTACTCTCCTTTCTGGAAAAGAAAACTTTTTAAATAAACAAAATACATGAAATGGTAGTACTTGAGATATTGAACATCAGACAATGAAAACCAATGATTCCTAAGATATAGGAAACAAAGAAAACCCTACAATGGCCCATCTTAGTGTCTAACAAGAACTTTACAGGTCATCATTCAGTCAGGGAGAACCTACATCTGATAGGACAAAGTAAGACCAGGGAGACCAAGGCAGACAGAGTCCACATAGAAAGAAAGAAGAGAACTGGAAAATAGAAGTTCCAAAGTTTGAGGAGGGTTCCCCCAGTCCTCCCAGTCCCTGATCTTCAACAAGAATGTGATGAAACTACCCTAAGCCAGGAAAAGAAACATCCAGAAAGATTAGAAGGATAAAATGCCCGAATTCACACTGGTCCCAACCACCAAAGTAGGAAACTTTAGAATTCACAGGACACTGAGACGAGTACTTGAAGGATTCTACCTCAGTAGTGGGGGGAAAAATAGCTCTGAAACAAGTATAGCTCTAATTCTACTTAACAATGCCTAAGAGATTCAGGATCACACTGTTTCCAAGAAACTTCACTGTGCATCACAATAAAACTCAATACCAACTTTGGAAATACTAACATATCCAACACCCAACAATATAAAATTCAAAACATATGGCACCTAATAAAAAATTAGGAAGCATGTAAAGAAGCAAATATATTCCATTACTAATGAGTAGCGGAAAAGTTCAGTCCTTGAAACTGACCTAGAAGTTACACAATTTGAGAGAATTAGTAGACAAAGACAATAAAAACGTTGCTATAGCTGCATTGTATCTGTTCAAAAAGCTAGAAGAACTGACTCTCAGAGACATGAAAGATTTAAAAAGACACTTGAATTCAACTTCTACAGATGAAAATGACTGTGATGAAAAACAGAAATATCAATATAAAAACTCAAATATATTAAAAGAAATAAATAATCTCAAAAGATGCATTTATTAATTTATTTTTTTTGCCTTGATCAAGAAATAATTTCTTGAAAAGGGCATAGGTTTTAGTCAGCTATTTGGCTGCTATGACTAAATGATCTGACCAGCACAATTACAGAGGAGTAAAGATTTATTTAAGGGCTCACAGTTTCAGAGGTCTTGATCCATGGAAGGCTGGCTCCATGGCTCCATTCCTTGGGGCTGGAGGTGAGGCAGAACATCATGGTGGAAGAGTGTGGCAGAGAGAAGGGTGACAGAGAGAAGCGGCTCATATCATCAGGACACAGAGAGAGAGAGAGAGACTCCACTCTCCAGATACAAAATATATACCCCATAGCCATGCCCCCAATGAGCTACTCCCTCCAGACACACCCTACCACTTTAATTAATCCCATCAGGGATTAATTCACTGATTGGGTTAAGACTCTTACAACCCAATCATTTCTCCTTCCTGCATTGTCTCACACGTGAGCTTTTAGGAATCACCTCACATCCAAACTATAACAGTATACCTCTTCAAAATTTCACAAAATATAGTCAGGTACCAATTAATGATATTTCAGCCAACAAAAGACCACATATATAGTGGTGGTCCCATAAGATCATAATGGAGTTGAAAAATTCCTATCACCTAGTGACATTGTAGCTGTTGTAACATTGTAGCACAATACATCACTCATATTTTTGTAGGTCTACAGGTGAACACACCTCTGTACTGCCAGTCATACAAAAGTATAGTGCATATAATTATGTACAACACATAGTTTTTCATAACGATAATAAATTACTATGTTACTGGTTTTAATATTTACTATCCTATACTTTCATCAGTATTTTGGAGTATACTCCTTCTACCTATAAAAAAAGGTGTACTGCAAAAGCTATACCTTGTCACACAAGGAGCAAAAGCCTCCTACATCTCATGCTTACCATGTATCAAAAGACCCTATTGAGTGATTGCCCTACACCATCTAGATTTATGTAAGTACACTCTATGATGGTCCCACAAAGAAGAGACTGGCTAATGATGCATTCCTCTGAATGTCTTTTCCCTCATGATGCATTATTACAGTAGGTTTTTACTTCTACAAGTTTGTTTTTATTTTCAGGGCTTCAAAAGCAATGAAACAAAAGAGGCGAATTCATCACCTCATAATTCTGACTTGTTTTGCTTTGAGATAGATTAGCAAATTAAGCATCTGTTAGCTTCCTATGAAAACTTTCAACAAGAAAATTCAGTGGAACTAGAAAATCTAATGTCTATTCAAAATACAACTAGTACAACATTTTGGCAGATGCTTTGCAAACTGAATATACACAAGTGAGTAAATGTCCCTTTATATCCATAAACATTGCATAAAACTAGACATTTTATTGTTTACCAATCTTGATTTGTAATTTTTATGCAAAGTATGTTGACACACATAATCATAAACTACTCAGCTGAAAATTATTAGGTAGGCAAAGATATTAAATGTCATTTTAAAGAAAAACATAATTAACCTAATTTCTTGACAAGAAATATTCAATCTTATAACAAAGATGGCATAAGGAAAGAGTACTCTATTTGATCAAATATTGATTCGTCCAGATTTGGGGTGACAGATGCACACAGCACTCTAATTTAGAAACCTGAATATAATTACATACAACTTCTTTACTCCCTCTAAATTTATTTAAGAAGTTATAAGCTCTAAGCAAAATGTCTTTCAAAATTAAATAATATTTTCTCATTATAATCACTACAATTTTGAGGTGATTTGGATACTTTTAAAAACAGAAATCTTACTTTACCAACAAATATTTTGTTCAAGGTCACATGAAGAGATCATTAGTTCCTTCCTTCATTCAGTCATTTAAACATTTAATAAAGACAACTGCATGCAAGGAACTTTGCTGAGAACCTGAAAAACAAATGCATTAATCACAGCCCCTCTCTTCAAGGATTTGACCTCTCAGTGATTAAATTAGAGATAAATTCAATCTCATAGACTTTCATGTTAGTTTTTCTTTAGCATTTTCATCCTATTTTATATTATCTACCCAAAACTCAGAATTTTATCATCTCCCTTGATAATCAGTTATAATTTTTAATATTTTAAAAGTTTTAGTTTTTGATGTCTATATTTTAATGCAAGAGATTCTTTAATCCCCAGATTTATTGAGTCATTAATTGACAAACAAAAATTTTACATATTTGCCTTACTCCATTCTGGCTTCTATAACAAAATACAATACGCAGAGTCACTTAGAAACACAGAAATCAATTTCTCACAGTTCTAGAGACTGAGATCTATCCAAGATCAAGACACAACACACTGGTGAGGGGCCACTTTCTGATTCAGACACGGTGATTTCCACTTGTGATCTCACATTGTGGAAGAACAAGGCACATCTTTGGGGCCACGTTCATAAGGGAATCAATTGCTAATCACCTCCCAAAGATTCCACCTCCTGATATGATCATGTTGGTGACTGGGTTTAAGCATATTAATTTGGAGGGACACACACCTTTAGAACACAGCAATATTTAAGATGTATGACATGATGTTTTCATGTAAGTGATATTATTACTACAGCCTAGCTAATTAACATATACAACTCCTGACAAAGTTAACACGTTTTGGCATGTAGTAAGAACACTTAAGATGTATTTTCTTAGCAAATTTCAAGCATATAATATTACTAATAATGGTCACCACGCTGTACACTAGACCTTCACAAATTACTTACCATATATGTTAGCTAACACAGTAATTAATTTTCTGTGTTTAGCTTATTTCACTTAACAAAATGTTCCCTACAAATTATGTCATTTATGTTATTGCAAATGAGAGGATTTACCTCTTGTTAAAAATTCAATGCTAAAAAATTCAATCTATTACATAGATAGATGGATAGATAGGTAGATAGAGATAGTCTATCTATTCATCTCTTCATAGGTATTTGAATTGTTTCTAAATCATGATTATTGTGGATAATGATGCAGTGAACATGGGAATGCAGATATTGTAATGACCAACCTCATTTCCTTTGGAGATACCTCAGAAGTGAGATTGCTAGGTCATATGGCAGCTTGATTTTTAAGGAACCACCATATTGTTTTACATAATGGCTATACCAATGTACATTTCTACCAGCAGCATATGAAGGTTCTCTTATCTCAACACTTTTGCCAACACATTTTATCTTTTGTCTTTTTGATGATAGTCATTCTAACATGCCTTCATTGCTTATGTTGGTGGTGTTTATGTTTTGCATTTTTATTATATATATTTAAGGTGTATTATATATATTTTGGTATAGATATATGTAGTGTACACAGTGAAAGCTTATGATGATTAAGCAAGTTAATCTTTCCATCACTTTACATAGTTATCTGTGTGTGTGTGTGTGTGTGTGTGTGTAAGAGCACCTAAAATCTACTCTTATACAAATTTTCAGTACATAGTATCATAATAGTATCATAGTACATAGTAACTGTAGTTTACATGATGTATATTAAATCTCTAGACTTACTCATCTTATATAACTATGATACCTTTTGACTGACTTCCCTCATTTCCTCTCCTCACTCCCAGTAACCACAATTCTATTCCAAATTCCTATGTACTTGAATTTTTAAAAAAAGATTCCACATGTACATGATGCACATGAAATCATGCAGCATATATCTTTCTGCCTCTAGCTTATTTAATTTTAATCCAAGTCATTACAAATGGCAGTATTTCCATTTTTTAAGACTGAATCATATTCCATTTTATATATACCACAATTTCTTTATGAATTAAACAATCTTGGCTACTGTGAGTAATGGGGCAGTGAACACGGTACACACGATATTTGTACAAATTGCTTATTCCTCTCCCTTTGGGTTTACCTAGAAAGAAATTGCTGAGTCATGATAGTCTTATTTTTAATTTTTAAAGGAATCTCCATATTGTTTCCTAGTTGAAACGATATACATTCCCACCAATCATGCACAAGGGTTTTGTTTTCTCCAAGCACTGATCAATACTTGTTCTCTCTTTTTGATAGTAGCCACCTGAATAGGAATTAGCTGATATCTCATTGTGGAGTTGATTTGCATTTCCCTCATGAGTAGTGATGTTGAGCATCTTTTTATATTCCTCTGGACCATTTATGCATCTTCATTGGAAAATTATATATTCAGGCCCTTTGCCCATGATTTAGTTGGGTTATTTTTTTTCCTTTTACATTGAGTTTTGTGATTTCTTTCTGTATTTTGATATTAACTTCTAATAAGATATATGCCTTGCAAATATTTTCTTCCAATCTGAAAAAAGAAATTCTCTTTTTGTTTCATTGACTATTTCCTTTTGTAATTCAGCTTTTTTGTTTAACTATAGAGCCACTTATTCATTTTTGCTTTTGTTGAGTGAGCTTTGGGTGTGATTTTTAAAAATAAATCATTGGCAAGGTCATTATCAAGGAGTTTCAAGGAGTTCCTCTCCTCTATTTTTCTAAGAGTTGTACAGTTTCCTGCCTTAAGTCTTTAATGTATTTGGATTGTTTCTTGTATGTGGTGTAAGAAAGGATTCAATTTCAATTTTTGCATGTGGACATTCAGTGTTAAAACACCATTTACTCAAGAGACTAATAGTGTCCTATGATCATTTTGTTTGTTTCTGAAGTACTTTCATTTTTTATTTTATTTGAGAAGTCTTTTTTTAGTACAAGAATTTCTTCATTTTGTTTGCCTTTCCTAAATACTAACCTGCAATTTTAGTTTTTCTGTTGCTTTGCTGGTCTCTTTTTCATTTATTTATGCTTTGCCATTTATTATTTCTTTCTTTCGTTCTGCCAGCATTGGACTTTTGTTATTCTTTTTGTAGTTCCTTTAGATGCAATGTTAAGTTGTTTGAGATTTTTTTTCTCTTTTATAAGTATTGATATTTGCTTTTTAGTACTGTTTTTGCTGTATTCCATAAATGTTTGGTTTTGGGGTGTGTATGTGTGTGCGGAAGGTGTGGGGATTGAATTCAGGGCTTTGTGCATGCTGGGCAAGTGCTCTACCAAATGTGTTGGTACGCTGTGCTTTAATTTTCATTTGTTTTCAAATATTTTTAAAATTTTATTTTCTGGATTCTTCATATGTGTGGGGAGTATTTTTGTTTTTCTGATTTAGATTTCCAGTATCATTTGATTATAGCTAAAAAATACACTTGGTATTATTTTTATCATCCTAAAGTTAAAATATGTTTTGTAACCTAACGTGATTTAATCCTGGCAAATGTTCTTCACGTGCTTGAGAAGAATGTCTATTAAGCTGTTGGATGAAAACTCTGTATATGCCTACCAGGACTGCTTGGTCTATAGGGTCAGTTGAGTCCATTGTAACTTAAAGCCTGAGTCCACTGGGGCTGCCTGGCACTGAAGTGGGTCTGGTGTGTTGGTTTGCTGGGGTTTGCCTAGAGTTTGGGGCCCTGGGCCTAGTCTATCAGACTCAAGGTCTAAATTCACAGGAGCTGTCCTAGATCTTGAGTCCATACGTGTCAGTCTGGAACTTGGGGCCATGAAGGCTCATCTTCAAGGGTCACTCAGACCAGCTTGGTCCGAAGATGCATGGCAAAGAAAATTGGGTGCTCTCTTCATTCTCTTATTCCATGTAGAAGAATTTCTATCTGCTGTGCTGCATAGGATCAGGGAAGGGATAATGCAGCTAATGTGAAACTCCCATTCTCTTCAATACATCTTTTCTTATTTCTGTGCTTCATTCAGGTGCTTTGAGCTCTCACTTTGATCCCTTAGTTCTCACAAATGCATTTATGCATTGATAGAATTCATGCATTGATAGCTATTCAAATGGATGTTTCCATAGGGATAATTGCTTAAAACATCTATTCTACTACCTTGCCGATGTCCTAACATTTTTTTCATTCTGATTATAAACAGAACACGGAATATAATCTAATAATAAATAGAATACTAGCAATTATTATTGATGTTATTATAATACCTGTTAGTTAGAATAAGCTGACACCTATTCAGAAAAGATCACAAGTTTATACAGGCTGAAACACAACAGAAATGTATTTATCAATCATTGAAAATATAAAACAAATGAACAAATAGAACATCCTTATCCTTCTGCCATTATGGTGACTTCCAAGAGTACATCAGATATCATCTCTATTCTTAACAACTGAAGGGATAAAGAAATGGAGAACATTGCTGGAAAGATTGTCAAGATCAGACAAATACACAGTACATTTTACAGTCCATCAGTTAGCAACTCAATCACATAATAACTCCTTGTTGTAAAGAGAAGCTAGGAAGATAGTCTAGCTCTATACACAGGAAGTGAGTATGTGAGATCCTCTGCTACAGTAAAAAATGAATCCCTAAGTTCAAATAATGAATTAGAGTTGCCTTGAGTAAAATCAATTCTATTAATAAGTTATTTTCCCTTATTTATAGAACATTAAGCTAGAATATTTTATAATTATTATTCCATGTACATATAGAATTTCAAATGACATGCTATAACTTTGTTTCAGTACACATTCCAATAACATATTAATTTCATATTTCATCATAAAATTTCTGAATACTCCATTTTAATTTCTTTCTATTTTCTATGAAATTACAGAGGGAATGTATTCTTACTTAGACCAATTTAGGTATCAATTCCGTCCTTTTCACTATCCTGCATTATCTTTAAGCTAAATATTTAACATTTTGAGTCTTGATTGAGTTATAAGTTTACTGAGATAGAGTTATTGAATTGAGTTAATGAGCTATTTATATGTAAAGTAGTCAGCCCTCGACACTCATAATAAATATTCAAGAAATAATTCTCTTAAATTAGGTCCCTCATCATTTCATGTCTGTTGTATTTTTTTTCCTGTTTTAATTGTGGTGAAATGTAAGTAATATAAAATTTATGACTTTAACCATTTTAAGTACACAAAATAGTGGCATGAAGTGTATCCACATTAGTATGCAACCATTGCCACTGACCAACTCCAGAACTTCATCATTTCTAAACGAAGCTCTGCATTCATTAAACAGTAACACCATATTGCTCTGTCCTCTGAAGCCCTCATAATCACTATCCTACCTTTTGTCTTATGAATTTTGTTATTGTAATTTCCTTATGTGAGTGGAATCATGACAAGTTTTGATTCCTTTCTCATCTCCTTTTATGTATATTCTGTGGTTATTTTCTTGGTGGTGACCAAGGGGATTATATACAACATCCCAAAGTTTAAACAATGTAGCTTAGTTGATAACAATTCAGGCTTGATTGACTAGAAAAATACCATTCCTATAAAGCTTCATCTGTTTTTCTTCAAATTATCGATGTCAGAAATCACATCCTCACATATTGTGTGTTCGATAATTATAAATCTACTAGCATAGATTTATAATTATTTTTATGTATTTGTCTTATAAATTCTATTACAAAAAAGTGTTATTATAAACCAAAATTGTAATGACATTGATTTTCATATTTTACCATATTTTACTTTTACTGAAGATCTTTATATCTTCATATGACTTCAAGTTACTATCTAGCATCCTTTCATTTCAATCTAAATGATTCATTACCCCAAATTAAGAGTTGTGATTTTAGTGATAAAGAAAATAGGCAAAACTTAAGGGAACAGATGCGAATATATTAAATCAGAAATGAAACAAGAGATATTACAAAAGATACCACAGAAATACAAAGGATCTTAAGAGACTATAAAAAATTATTTACCTATAAATTGGATAACATAAAAGAAGTAAATTCTTAAGAATGTACAACCTACCAAGACTGAGGCATGAAGAAATAAAAGCATTAAGATATAAAAATTCTGAAGAGATAGAAGAATAATGAGTTTGAATCTGTAACAAAGATTTCTCATCAATTGAAGGACACTCTTTAGCATTTTGCATAGGGCACATCTAGTGGTAATGAACTCCCTCATGTCAGCTTTTATTTATCCTGCAATGTCAATTTCTCCTTTATTTCTAAAGGATACTTTTATCAGACATATATATATAAATATGTATATATATTTTTATATATGATAAAAGTGATATATATATTACCATTTTTAGCATGTTAGATAGATGATAGACATGGCTTTTTTCTTTCAGCTGAGAAATTCACTGTTAATCTGAGGATTCTTTAGACTTCATAGGTTACCTCTCTCTTGCTGCTTTTAATATTCTCTGTCTTTACCTTTTAACAGTTCATAATGTGTCTCGATACAGGTCTCTTAGGATTCATCCAAGAGTTATTTGAGCTTCTTCTTGGACTTATGCCTCTGTGTGCTTCATCATATTTGTAAAGTTTTTAGCCATTACTTTTTCAAATCAAGTCTCTGCTCATTTCTTCCTGTCTTCTCATTCCGTGACTCTTACAATGTGCACATTGGTTGACTTTGATGGTGCCACATAAGTCCCTTAGACTGTTTGTTTTCTTCAGTCCTCCTTCATTCTACTCCTCAGACTCAAGCACTTCAATTGTTCTGCCCTTGAGTTGCAGATCCTTTCTTATCTCTGCTCAAATCTGCTATTGAACTCCTCTAGTAAAATTTTCAATTGATTTACAGTATTTTTCAGTAATTTTCTTTTTATAGTTTCTTTCTCTTTGTTAATATTCTAATTTTGTTGATATATCAATTTCCTGGTTTTCAGTTCTTTATCCAAGTTTTCTTTTATGTCTTTGAGTTTATTTAATATGGTTATTTTAAATTCTTTGCATAGTAAGTCCAATGACACTTAGGGACAGTTTCTGCTGATTTATTTCGTTTTTCTTTGAATTAATCATGCTTTTTCTGATCCTTTATGTACCTTGTGATTTGTCATTGTTCTTATTGTTTTTGTTGTTGTCATTGTTGTTGAAAACACGGCATTTGGAAGAAACAGTCATATACTCAGGCTTTGCAGACTTATTCTGTACCAGGGATACCCTTCACTGATTAGCTAGACTGACTATGATCCTCTCAGTCCCAGGTGAGGGAATAAGGTCTCCTCAGTTTTTTCTGAATAGGCATTCTTGTCTGGACCCACGTGCAGTTTCTCAGCTCCCTGTGCACATCACTACTCTTGAATGTCTGAATTTTCCAAAGAGCATGATCCCAGTTCTCCTTGGGACCTTGGATGGGTTGGTGTGGGTCTCTACCTCTAATCTTTTGCCTCGGGGTGTCTGCAGCTCTGTAGTGTCACTGCAGCTTTCACAAGTCCCCCGTTGCTTTTCCCCGCTTGAGATCTGAGTTAAACAGTGCCAATTTCCTTCTAGAGACAACAAAACTAACAGTCCTTCAGGCAGTTCCCAGGCCTGTTAAAACTTTCCAAATAAGATCTGCTTTGCTCCCTCCTGTTCTAGGCAAGGATCTAGGAACCAGGCTTCTGCTTCCTCCAGACAAAGACCACCCTGGAGCAAGAGTAAATTAATAAGCCATGGAATTTCCTGCCATTTTGAAGGTGAGACCTCTTCTTGATTGGACCTATATTTGGTTGCTCTAGACTTGACGGTTGCATAGCTCCCATAGGCTAATCCAGCCAGGAACTGGACTTCCACGGGGAAACAAGGACTTGAAACTCTCCATCTCCTCATTTGCTAATTGATAGCCTCCTGTCTTTTAAATATAGCTTTATCATCACTATTACTTTAAGTAAGTTAGTCAAGAGATAATTTCTAACATTTATAATGAAAAGATATACTATTCTGTTTCTAGGTTTCTTGATAGGATGTAGAAGCCATTAAATACATCATCTCACACTTCTGCAAGAAAGCCACTTATTATACTATCTATCACTTGATTAAATTGTTATCCACAAAGTTTGTAATTTTATAATTACAAGTTATAAAATCACCTCAGACTGACATACTCCCCAAGTAAAAGCAATCTATGACAACTAACACTCATGTTTCTTTCTCTTTTTTCTACTGCCTACAGAAGTTTTCTCTCAAAGGTTTATGCTACCTCTGCTATCAGGGTCTCTCTGTTTATTTTGTTGCTTCTTATGTTACCCACTCACACTGCAATTTGGGCTTTATTTTACCTAAATAGTCCATATTTTCTAAGATAAGAAGAAATTTAACTTGAAAGATGGAGATTGTCACCTAAAATCATTTAAAATATTTGTACTGACCATGACTCCATTTATCATATAATTCAATCTTTCATGTTCCAGATATGGACATGATAGACCATATCAATGTCACTGAGCTAGTTAGTCACAAAGTCATACCAGGATGGTTTCTTTATTCATAGGCTCATATTCTTTCAAATGTTTCATACTTCATCTGTTCTACCAATTACTCTAATAAAAACTAAAATTGAACTCTATGGCATAGTCATCTCCAGGGATGATACCAACAATGTTTAATAACCAGAATTGCTGGAATTGAGTCCTGGAGGAGAGTTCATCATTCCATATCTTAACCCTGTGAATGTAGAAGGAATGAGTGAGGTCAGGAGATTGAATAAGATAGTTGGGGATAGGGAACACTCATGTGGATCAGAGAAGGGACTATTTACCAATAATTACAGAAGAGTCCGTATTTTGATAGCAGAATAAGAGAAAAGATCAGGTCATTTCCTTTTTTTTTTTTTTTTGTCTTCTAGGATAATTTTTTCAAACCAAGACTATGTTTTGATACGACCAATCTTTTCTGAAACAAAATATCAGCTAATTTACCTGGCAACTTCTCCTGCTTTAGGAAGCTGATGGGCAACTGGTTGCCAAGCAACCACTAATTTCCTTCTAGCGACAACAAAAATGAACAGGTCACATTTTTCTCAATAAAAAACAAAGCCTTATATCTGTAGAGAACTGAACAAAACCAGACCAGGATGCTGTCATCAGGGTCTCTTATGAACACTGTCATTAATCAGATAACTAAGATGTTATTCAAGGATAAAATGGAAAACCTATGACAGAATTAATTGCATCACAAATTAGATAAATAGCATTCAGGCAAAACTACAAGCGATGTACAGTTAAAATCACCTTCTTTTCAAATACTGCATATTTCAATAGCTATTTGTTAGAAATTCTGTACCATTCAAACTGAGGTACAGAGTAGTATGCCAGGGTTCATGGTTCCATAGCATAAATTAAAACATCTTCATTGAGTGTCTGTTGTATTTAGAAAAATTCTAAAATGATTTTCTCTATTATTATATGTCTCCTTTGTTTGTTTCTCCAAATTGACTGGAAGCAAAATAAATCTTTGGAACTCTTTTGAGGGAAAAAAATGTGTGGGTAGAAAATCATTATTACCCAGACTTAGAGAAGAATGTCATGAGGCAGAGTACACAGGAGAAGATGTGAAAATAAAGGCAGTCTGAGAACAATGTTCTGTAAGGAGTCTGTATCAACTAAACTTATCAAAACTGGTTTCATGCCTTTTTAACCAATTCTTCTTTCCAGACTGCTAAAATTCAGCTACTTCATCAATATAACCCTGAAATTAAGCATTCTGAGGACTAGGTAGATAGCTTTTAGACTTTGTTACTGGTTTATTGAATCCAATTATATTCTTAAATAAACAGAGAAAAATAGAGAGGAAAGGAATAAACTACGTAAAATTGAAAAGGAGCAGAAACAAAATTTTAATCAGGAAAATATATTAAGTAAGAAGATAAATTTAGCAATCCGAGTGTCAGTGGGGACCACAAGGCAAAATGACATATTTTTATAACCCCAGGTTTCACAAAGCTTCATCCCATATACAGTTTATGACTTCACACTGAGACATTGGAATCTGTAAACAAAAAGCCAACAGAACATTTGTTTTCATTATTATTCAATCCAATTCTTGATATTATTATGCCAATATGACCACTTCTTCATTTTGGTAGACCACATTTTCTCAATATTCTTCCTATGTAATATGATAAAAGGTGACAAGGAAAGGAAAGTCGATATCCTTTAAAAATAAATCATATTAAAACCTCTCTCAACACTGGTTTTCTTCATTAATATTTAAACATATATTTTATTATAATAGCCATAAGAATGATATGTGAATATTAATAGGCACAGCTAAATTATACAGTGATCACGAAATTATTTCTGATAAGAGTCTGCTGTACAGAATAGGAGTATTTCACTCTCACTATGTACTTTAAAAAGTCTGAATATGATTTCATGGAAAAATGAAAATCTAGAGAAAGTATCTTATAAAGAGATACAAGAAAAAAAGTGATCATATGCAAAAATACTATACAAAACACCTTAACATTGGGTTGAAAACTGGTAGAAAAGAAACAAGGAGGTTTTGTACTTCTTAAATAACACTGATGACACATTTCAAAATAGAAAAACCATTTAACCTGTGAACTGTCTATATACATATAGAAAACCAAAACTTAGAAATTCTTGACACCCCTAAATAGCAGCCAAATTTAAAAACTGGTTCTTCTACATCATTCTCCTTTTCATGGTATCACTTCATTCTCTCTTATAGAGTCAATCCAATCCCAAGTGTCTGAAGCTAATTCAGGTCAGAGTCCATGTTTTAAGATTTGGGATAGCTATCCCACTCCTCAGTTTATACCCAAAGTTCTTAAAATCAGCAAAGTATAGGGATTCAGCCACATCTATGTTCATAGCTGCTCAATTCACAATAGCTAGATTGTGGAATCAACCTAGATGCCCTTCAAATGAAGAATGGATAAAGAAACTGTGGTATATATACACAATGGAATATTACTCAACCATAAGGAAGAATAAAACTGTGGCATTTGCTGTTAAATGGGTGGAGTTGGAGAATATCATGCTAAGTGAAATAAGCCAAGCCCAAAAAACCAAAGGCTGAATGTTTTCTCTGGTCAGTGGATGCTGATACATAATGGGGGAGGGTTATGGGGGGATAAGAATTGAATGGAGGAAGTATGAATGGTGTAGAGGAAAATGGGACAGGAGGGGTTGGGGGAAGGAAAGATAGTAGACTGAGACAGACAGTATTACCCTATGTATATGTAAGATTATATGAATCTTGTGAATCTACATTGTGAAAAAAAGATATATTCCCTGCTGTATAATTATATCAAAATTGGTTCTACTGTCATGTATAATTAAAAAGAATCAATAAAAAAATAATAAAAAAAGATTGGAGTTGTATATCAAATCATTCTTCATGAAATTCACAGGGGTAGTCAGTGTATTTCTTACTTTTCCTACTAGTGGGAGCATAACTGACTGAGAGTCCTACCTGTTTTGCTGTGAAATTCATTGTTACATGGACACCCAAGTTCATGCTTCTCAAGTCTACTCCAAACCAATGACTGAATACTGGAAGTATACCTGGGCAGGTCCCCTCTAGTGAGGAGTGGGAGGCTTTGGTGAATGGTACTGACTTGGGAATTCCCCAACAGCTTTGCAAAACCTTTACTAGATTGCATGGCAGACTAAGGGACTTCTTCCCCACCTTCACTCCCATTCCCTTTCAGTCAGGGATCAGATCCCAGACTTTTGCACCTCCCTCCCCTTTTTTCTCTCACACAGTCATTTCTTCTTATAAAGTCCTTGAACTTTTAGCACCATCCTGATGTCTATCTCTCAGAGGTCCTGAGCCAACACATGCACAAGAAATGTGAAAAATGGATTCTTACCTTCTTCTCAATCTCTAACTTCATTTTTTTATAATTTTTTATTTACTATTTTTAGGTGTGCATAACAGTAGAGTGCATACATACATGGAGTATAACTTCCCATTCTTGTGATTGTACATGATGTGAAGTTACACTGGTCATGTATTCATATATGAACACGGAAAAGTTATGTCCAATTCCTCCTACTGTCTTCCTATTCTCATTCCCCCTCCCTTCCCTTCATTCACCTTTGTCTAATCCAACGAACTTCTATTCTTCCCTGACCTCACCCATTACTGTGTGTTAGCATCCACATAACTGGAAAGAACATTCATCCTTTGGTTTTTTGGGTCAATCCCTAACTTCTTGTCATTTGTGTCCCAGGCACATCAGGTCTTATACCTAAGCTGCTTCTGCCAGCTAACCACTACTACCCAATGTACTAATAACTGGGGTCTTTAAGTCCAAGTACAGATTTTTTAGACATAACTCTCTGCTAAACAATCTTCAGTATAAGTTTAGCTCCCTGTCCTCAAAATTTCCTGTGGTTGAACTGGAACCTCTAATTGGCATTGTAATCCCCACTGCCAATTAGATTGTGACCAGAGATTCCTGAAACATTTGTATCAGATAGATTTCCTAATCAGTGACCTCTGTAGGTTATCAACTACCCCAATACTTGTCCAACTTCAGTGAGTAAATCCTGTTCTATATGTGTCCTGCAGAATTCCAGGATATGATAATGAGTATTTAGTTAAAATTCTTGCACAGGGTATTAATTGGCTGAATATAAAACCCTTATCTAAGAATGAACAAGGAATCACATAAAGTGAATAGCCATCCTTAATAGAAAACTTGTGCAAGGGTGAAATCAAAGTCATCAGACCTAGGCTCTACTGAATTGAAAGCAAATAATTTAAGACCTAAAACATGGGCATATTTGAAGACAACATGATTTTCTAGGCTTCTTTTTATCAATTTGCATGTGCAAATGGAAACTTTAGGTATATTCATCATAGAACAAGATTAGGGTAGTGAAATATGAACTTAATTATTATTAAAATGTGAGGCAGTGCTACTCTGGTTTCTTAATTAATGTTAAATTGAATTGATTCTTGCTCTGGATCATATGTGAACAAACACGGCCTATTGAATGAAACTGACCCAAGATTTTATTTTATTCAGTCCTTGATCCCATTAAGGAAATCAATGGTGTTCTTGCTTAGGGAAAATGCCACATTATCACCAACAGAGTGTTTCTTAATCGATGAGTGGTGTTCATGTTAATAAAAATGTTGCCCATCTGCTGTTGGCAAGTGTTCAACTTCATGAAAAATGCCATAGCTTTGCAGACTAGTTTAAGAGAGTGGTGGTGATAGTAATAAAACCTTGGCTATCCTAATAGGTTTATTAATGACATTTATTAATGAACAAAGGAGACCACTGGATGGAGCTCCCCGTCTAGTGTATTATGTGTGGGCCAGGATGCACTCCACAGGCAAATTCTTTTTGTTAGCATTGTAAGATACTTTCAATTCATTATTTTCTGGAAATAGACTTTAACAATTGTCAAATAATTATTTTTCAAGAGACAGCTTTTTTTTTCCATTTTGAGTAGAATTTCTTGGGTTCTACAACTTAAAATAGAAAACAGCCTCCTGTTATGTCTGTATTTGTGAAAAGAATTAAACAGTCATGAAGAAAAATGAACAGCTGAGAATAAAGTAATTAACCCACCAAAAAACAAAAAAAAATTAAAAAAAAACATTTCTCGTAGTGCAAAAGAATTTAATCTATAAAATTATAAACAAAATCTTCTTTGAATATTCAGTTTAAAAGAAAAGCTTGCACACAAAGTAAATATTGTTCATAATAAATTTCACTAGAGGTCCTTACAGATCTTAGTTTTTTCCCATCAGTTCTTATCTCTTTAAATTAGTTAATTTGTGACATTTTCTTTAATAAGAAATGAATCTTATTTTATCTCAGGGAGTACTCAAGATTATCTTGCTTTTAGGTGATGGAACTCAAATCTGCTAACTTGTATCCCAGCATTTGTTAATCATCTAGTACTTGGCTTAGATCATCCATTAAGTTTGGATGTGGAGTGTCTCTCTCAGAAATCATTGAAAACTAGAGTTTAGAGAATGTTGCAGAACGCTGATACCAGTTTTACGGTACACCTTTAAAATGACAGTGATTTTTATTTGCTTTTTAAAATGAGGTTAACTTAAGTATTCTGTAAAACTGTTAAAGTCTTAGGAAACAAAACTACAAACCCATATAGATGAGAGGATACTAAAGAAATATCAAATAACTGTAATGTGGTATCTTTAGATGGATCCTCAAAAAGGAAGAGAACATTAAAGGCAAAGCTTGGGAAATCTAAATAAATTTTCCTGTTTAATTTATAGTAATGTAATTATATTAGGCTCAATCTTGACAAACATAATTATGTAAAAATATTAACATGGAGGAAAATGGGTTGACAGGAACCCTGAACTGTCTTTGTAACTTCTCTATAAACATAAAAATACTCCCAAAATTAAAAATGTTAACAAAAATGTAAGAGTACAAAACATTTTTATTTTCACACAGGAAACTAAAGATACTTGAAATCTTAAATTAGGGGATGTAACCAGGTATGGTGCTGCACACCTGTAATCCCAACTATTCAGGAGACTGAGGCAGCAGGATTACAAATTTGAGCCCAGCCTCAGCAACTAAGGAAATCCTGTCTCAGAATAAACTATAAAAAGGACTGGGGATTCAGCTCAGTGGTAGAGAGTTTCTGGGTCCAATCCCCAGTACTGAAAGGAAAAAGAAAAGAAAAGAAAAAGGTGACGTGTAGGTGATGCTCATGTGCTTAGGAATGACAATTCAGCTACTGTGAAGCAGACTTGTGTTTCCATTATTGCTTTTTAAGCAGTATTTCCTAATTTTTAAAGTAACCTTAGAATTTAATGAATTAAACAACCACTGTTTCAAAGAACACTGATAAAAGGAGATAGCAGGGGATTCAGCTTTGGCATTCATGCCCATTATATAAAGAAATGCGATTTTTTAAAAATCACGTTAATATGCTATCCCTCTTTGTGAATGAAAAAGGATAACAGAAGTATCTTCGCAAGAGTGTAAGACAAGACAGAGATACAAGAAGTTCACTGAAGAAAAGGAATCTGCTTACATTTCCATGTCTCAGCTCTTATTCTAAAATAAAACAGGAGTAGGGAATCCCATCCATAACTCCATGGCACTCAACAAGCAACCCGATTTCCTTGATCACCATCTAATGAACTATGATTACACTTTATGATTATACTATCTGATTATACTTTATTTGAAGTAGGAAGCATGGCTTTTTTCAAAATAATAAATCACTTGCATCATTATACATTTTCCATAGCTCCATCTATATTTTTCAATAGGAATTAACCATAGTGATTTTTTTTAATTTTTGGCTGAGAAAGTCACATTTGCATTGGCAATACATGTATATTTCCCTCTTTTAAAAAAGGTTTTTATTAGTGAATTTTAGTTATACGTAATACTGGAGTCCATTTTGATGAATGCAGACATGCATGGAATATAATTTGCTCCATTTCATTCCCAGTGCTTCTACTTTCCTTCTCTTTCTCCCTCCCCCTGCTCCTCCTCATCTATTGATCTTTCTTCTATTTATTTATTGTTTTATTAAATTGCTGCCTTATAGATATACAGAAAGGTGAGATTCACTGTGGTATATTGACATATGTACATAGCAATTTGGTTAATTTAGTTCCTCAGATCCTCCCTTTTCCCATTCCTCCTCTCTCCCCTTTTATCCCTTTCTTCTATTCCACTGACCTCCCTTCTGTCTTCATTGATCACAATGATTTTGAGAAATGTTGTTTGCAAAACCATCTGCCAATGAGCATTTGAGAAGGAACAGACAATATTACTTCATGGACATATATGACTACATGACTGATGTGATCCTACAATATATACAATCAGAAAAATGAGAAATCGCACTAAAATTTATGTAAGATCTATCCAAATGTATGAATGCATTCTATTGTCATGTACAACTAATTAGGAAAAAATTAAAAATTAATAAAAATGTTTTAAAAAGAGAAAATCGGTGCCCCAAAACATTGCTCTTGCTTCTGGGAGCCAAAGACAAATCAGAGCTCCTATTAGAACATTAGTTTCCAATGTTCATGGCCTCTCAATAATCTCTTTAGCCATTACTTACCCAGACACCTAATGCTACAAGTTCTTCACAAAATCTGGAAACATCAATGAATACAAAGTCACCAAGGACATCTTAAATCTAAAAAAAATTCTAAATGTTTCCAAACACTATGGATATCCTATGCATGTAAAAAAAGTGGATGCATTTGGAGTAGTTCTGATTGAAATATGGATCAGAAAATCCAAAGATTTCTGTGCAGCATCCCCTACTTCACTCTCCATACAATAATGTTTGAAAAGCAAATATATATATATGTATGTACACGCACACACATATATACATATATAAATATATATATCCACATTTTTATTTTTTACTATCCCTTTTACAGCTGACTTCATGTTTTAAATCATAGTATTACCAAGGCAAATTATACTAAGAAATAATTAATGTGTTTTCTCAATTTTATTATGCAAAAACATTATTGACTAAATATGCAATAAAATTGTGTTCCCAAAATACATATAATCAGAGCTTCTGATATATGTGAGATAATTTGTCTTACCTCAATGAATTAATATACCCCCAGTTAAAAACAAATTATGCTTTAGTTAGCCTGTACAGTTTTATAATAGAAATGGGTTACTTCAGATTTTAAAAACTTTGAATTATAGAAAGCTATTCAATGAAAAATATTACTTTGACAGTTAACTCTAAACCCAGAACTCAAGTTTGGGAATCTGTGCTTTAGGGGAAAGCACTAATAAACCAGTAGTTTAAACCAGTAGTTTTGCCAGTAGTTGCTTAATTAATATGGTTAATTAGTTGACGCCAACAAAATATTTTTAGTGTTCAGGTCTGTGCATGTCAACCATAATTGAAGCAAGCCAGGCTTATGGCATGAAAATAAGGTTAAAAAAATGAGGAAAGAAAAGAGAAAGATAGATAGGCAAGAGAAAAATTCAGAGTATATCAAAGAGGTTGGTCTCCTAGAGTAGGGATAGTCACTAATTCTGTCTGGATGAGAAGTCATGCTAATGTGGGGGAGAAGGCCGAGGAGAGGGTGTCAGGGAACCACCACAGTGCCAAGGCAAAAACCTTGGTTGTTCACGTAGATTCACTGGCTAAAATTTCACACTAACTTACCTATTGTTTAATGTTCTTTTCATTTCTTAAAATTTCTTACAGTTTCTTCTCTGTTACTTCTTAAATTTTCATTTTAAATGTAGATGGATTTAAGAATATTTAAGAAATAATATGCAAAAGCAATAGGAGATGGAGACAGTGATATTTGCAAAGCAATATTTTCCTTTACAATAGCTGTCAAATTCTCAATGGATCTTGCATTCAGGGTGAATTTTGATCAGACCATGTGACCATTCTACCCAGAACAGATATATCACCGTGAAGCAAAATCAATGCTTCCACACTTGCTTATTCAAACAGCTTTCTTTTCATATCAAATTTCACTTTGTCCTTTAAAATCAGAAAGGGCATAAGAATTTAGCTAAGGAAGTAGAAGGCACTGACAGAAGAAATTTGGGAATAACTGAGTGATGTGAACTGTAATCTATCACATACATAATTGTTGGCTGTGTTCAGGAAGGCTCTTTAATGCTATACTTTTGTAGCTTTTATTGTCCATATTTATAATAATCTCTTCACCCAAAATCTCATATTCTTTTGCTTATAACAGATTCAATAGCATCTTAGAGAATGGTTTTGAATACAGCTAGATTTACTACCACCTGACTCTCTAGGATCATGGCTAATGGCATTGTGTCTAGATGCAAGAAAGCCAAGTAGTATCTGTTATGTCCCAAAGGAGTTAGGTGTGCAAGCTGGAAACTGGATGAATTGATGCAACCTAAATCAGACAGAGTCAAGGGTATAAGACAATGTCATAATAAATTCCTTTCATGTGCAATTTTGCTTGTTCCTAACCAGTCAGTCCTGGGTTTAAAGTAAACCATTCTTAACAGATATACTGTCCTTGGGGAAGCAATTGTTACACTTCCCCTGATCCCATACAACCATCACTTTATAAAAGTGACGCTTTACAGCACTTGGATACAATGCAACTTAATAGAAGCAACTTATTCAAAATCAGTCTCCCTCTACAAAATAGTCAGTTTAGTGAGAAGGTATGAACAATTAACTCCTTCAGAGGTGTTTCCTGCTTAGAAGATCTGATCCCATATTTATATGTATTATAAATTCAAGTTGCTAGGTCTGGAGTGCCACTGAGATTTCTCTAAGGTTTTATTTGTTTATTTTAACTGAACTCCACTATGTGGTTCAGGAGTGCCTAATGTGGGTGAGAGCTACCCCAAAATTATTTGCAATTTGCACAGGCAGTTCTGTCTACTAGATATTATGGTTTGATGCATGTAGTACTAGGAATCTAACAATTGTAGACTTCCAAATTCACAAAGGAATTAGTTTTCCCAGCTTCTCCATGAGCTCCAGAAGGTCAAACGCAATCATTCTGGACAGAATGCTACCTTACAGAAGTACCAAATGAGAAATATGTATATCAACAGTCCACTACCCCTTTTTTATGGCTTTTCCATTTTCATTGATGCATCCTAGTCTAATGCTTCCTTATATGTTGTTAATTTGTGTTTCCCCTGCTGGTTTCATACTGACCTTTTTGTGCAAGTTTTCCATAGTACTATGCTAACTATGATGTGCTGCGCCCTCTTCAATTCCCCTCAGTGTTTGACAAGGATTCCACTGAGTTATAAAGATGTTTGCAAGGTCTCATCGTCCTGGGAATTGGGGCCGTTGTTTCCTGTTGTCTTGTTTAATTTGCCTATGCTTGGGAATAATATTGTATTTCTGGGAATTCTAGGGTCTTAGAGGATTTAGAACACAAGGATCAAACAGCTAATCATACTGGATATAACCAAGAAAGGCCCTTGTTCTGGTGTGATAAAAGTATAACTTGGAAAGAATGTTATGCTCATTTCCAGCAACTTATGCTAAATACACTACGGATGGTGACTACTCCAGATGACCTAGGGCAGAAAACCATGTTGCTCCCACCTTAACACCAGACAAACAAGTCATAAACAAAGTTTTAAGGCTAGAGAAATAGTCTCAACTATTCAGACACCCTTTGGTAATGCTTATTTGGCTAATAGAAAGCCATGGTATCCTCCTAGGAAACCAGCTTCTGGTCCCTTAGATTTAGACGCCCCTTTTTCTCCCACTGGCAGAACCTTGGTTGGCATCAAGTATATTATAATGGAAAACATACATAGAAAGTTCATCTCCATTTTTCTAAGTATTTAATATATGTGAGACCCTGGTGTTTGCTTAGTTTCTCTGAACAGCTTTCTTGGGCAAAACAGGCTAATGCTTACTGGGCAAAAGTAGGAGGTGTAATCTAGCAAGAGCTATTGTTCCTCTTAAACTAGTTATTAACCACATAGTGTAAGCTTATATGTTGTTCATAGAAATGGCTTCTGCATATGATGTCTCCAGTAATTTATAAAGTAGAACTAGCTAAAGATTATATAGAAAAATACTTAAAAATATTATGAACTGATAATATTTAATCTGCTAATATGTTTTGCCTATTGTATTGTAGTTTGCCTCAGTTTCCTTTTGTGTGGTCTCAAGATATTGTACTCAAGCTAGAAGTTAACATATAAAAATGGTGTGTGGAAAAAATAAACTTAGAACTTAGCCTCAGATCACTGAGTCTGTGTTGCTTTGTTCTCCACCTCGCCGATGCCATCCCACTCACCAGAGACCACCACGACCCTTGTGCTAGGGTTGGACCCCAGCAATGATGCATAATATTTAATGGCACAGCAAAAATATCCTGAAATTTGCATTCCCTTGGGATCAACTCTCTTGCCACACTCCAATTGTATGTAACAATTACTTCATTGTACTTCTCTACAATATGGTTCAATAAGAGAAGCAATGTATTCAAACTTTGTATACTTTTCAAATAGATAATTTACTTAGGAGAAATGAATACTTAACACCTTTAGAAATGTTTACTTGTCCAGGCTTGTTAAAGGATCTAATTATATACGTGTCTTTTAAATTTAAGCTCGTTGCTTTGAATTGCACATTTTTCTCAAAATCACAATGTATGTGTTTTTATGAAATGACAAATTCAGAATTCAAATAGTTTGAACTTCATGTTATTATTTTTAAAACCTAAAAAAAATTTCAAAAAGTTAGAAATAAGATTCATAATTTTAAAAGACATATTTTGAGGTTTGGCATTTTATTATTTTTATAAAATTAATACATACTTACAGTGATGAAAAATTATAAGAGCAGAAAAATCTACCCAAATCTCTCTACCCAAATCCTTTCTCTGAATCCCATTCTTCAGAAGTTTCCATATTGGTTATTAAATCTTCAAATATTACCATAATTCTAAAGAATGTGTTTATATCCATATAGCAATATTCCTTGGTGCATTAAACAGGGTTCTCCAAGAAAACAGAATCAATAGGATAAAAAAATACATACACATAAACACATACACACCCACATATACACATTCATACACATACACACACAGAGTAATTTATTATAAGAAGTTGTTTTCTGCAGTTATGAAGACTGACAAGTCCTGAGAACTGCCAGGTGAGTTGGGAAGCTGAAGGCCCAGGACAGCTGATGTTTCATAACTTCCACTCTGAGGGCCAGCAGACGTGAGACAGAGGATAAACCAGTGTTTCAGTTTAAGTCCAAATGAAGGAAAAGTCGATGTCCCAGTCAAAGATCATGACTCTAAGAGGTCCTTTTTACTCACAGGAAGGTTGACCCTTTTGTTCTTTTCAGGCTTTCAACTGCTTGGACAAGGTACACTCTTATTATGGAAGGCAATCTGCTCCAGTCTACTAATTTAAATGTTAATCTCATCCAAAGACAGCTTCATAGAAACACCCAGAATAATGTTTGACCAAATAGCTGGACAGCCATGGCTGAGTGAAGTCACACATAATATTAACCATCACACTTTATCAATTTGTGCACTTATTCCATATATTAGTAATGGTATCAATTGGCTCTGCTAAGAAAGGATCAGTTCCCATGTACAGCTCCCATTTTCCCTCTCCCTTCCTTCATTATTGAGGTGTACTGACTGCATTTTTAATTTTAGTCCTTGAATTTATTATCCCTAGAAGCTGACATACTTTGACCTCTTTCCTGCTCTTTCACCTTTAGCTAGTATACACATCATAATACACACCACTACACTAATATTCTCTCTCCACCTCCTGACACCTGTCAGCTACACTACCCCCTGCATATTGTCAAGGTTTACAACACTTGCATCCCATTCTGGAAAGTCAATTTTGCATTTCAGTGCTCATGGTAAAGTTAGGAACCAAGAAATAGCACTTAACACCATTACAATTATGCAATTACTATTAACTGTAAGTCTTTCTTTTCATTTTTTTAGATGTTCAAATCATCTACCATTTTTATTTGTTTCATATTTTGGATATGATTTTCTTGTACATTTATTTATTTAAATTGAATTTCAATTTGTTCTCTTATTGCAAGAAATATTTCTGTTCACTCTATTTTAACACTTTTAGGTATTTTAATCATATTACCTACTAAGCAAATTGTATCCAGTTTTTCTGAAAGTTATTCTTAAAGAAATGTCTGTTTTAATGTGATTTGATTGACTTCCTATTTTAATTTGAATTGATTTCTTCTAAAATTTCCTGTACATCTATCATCTTGGGATATTTTTCCATAGTTCTTTTGTTCCCTGGTACAACAAACTCTTCTTTTTCTTGTTTTCCTGTGGTGTTCTCTCTCTCTCTCTTCCTCTCTCTCTCTCTCTCTCTATATATATATATATATATAAAATATATATGTAATATATATATTTATGTAATATATATGTAATGTAAATATATATATGTAATATATATTTATATATATTCATATATTATATATGTAATATATATTTTATATATGTATTTAAATATATATATGATATACATATATTTATATACATATAAATATCAATCTATAATTGATATTTTTATGTATATATATATGAAACTCCTTCCTTGTTCCTGGAATAATACTCAAGTACTTCCCCCTCTTCTGCCCCAGAGGAAGTTAATAGCCGATTTCTAAAGGTTCGTACTTTGTAGAACATCTTTACTGTTCCCTTATCTCTGATTGACAGTTTGGTTTAGTGTAGAATTTCAAGTACAAAATCATATTCCCTAAGAACTCAACATATTATGTCACTGATGAGAAAAGAATTTGATGTTAATCTGATTATTATTCATTTGTATGTATTCTTTTTGTCTAGAGTTTAAAGAAAGTTTTATCTTTGTCATTGAATTTTGCAAAAATGTTTTTAAAATACATTCAATAGGATTGACCTCAGTAGATAATTTCAATCTGAAAATAGATGGCCTTTCTTCAGATCTAAGAAATGTTCTCTTCTTATTTCTTCTTTTCTGCTCTTTTCTCTTTGAATGTGTGTAAGACTTTCCACATTAATACTTACTATCTCTTAGACTTCTCGTAATATTCTCTTTGATTACATTCTGAAAAATGCATTAATTTTTTTCCAAACTGTCTACTGACTTTCATTTGTTACTTCTGAGAGCCAATCATAATTTTTAAATTCTAGGAATATTTTGCTAATCTATAATTGATATTTTTATTACAAAAATGGTTTCTGCTTTGTGAGTTATTTCTTCACAAATTCTCTAAGGATATAAATTATAAATCAAAAAATGATTTTTTTTTTTTGCTTATTTTGTTTTTCACCTCCCTGGATTATTTCTGTTTCTTCCTGGTTTCATTTTTCTATTTTTTATTTGATCATTACCTTTTGTGCTGTTTGTATTTCTTAAATATATAGTGATACTTATATTGACATTTTAAAGTGATATTTAAAAGTGGTTCATATTTTAAAGTGAAAGACCACATTGATTAATATATATAGATAGCATAGGTTTCTTCTGCTTTAGGGTACATTTATTTTTCCAAACATGCCTTCTATCTTAATGGAAAGCTGACTGTATTCTTTTAATTTGTGAGCTGAGATGTCAACTAAAGAATTCATCTTAGAATCCAAGATTTGGGAAAAGAGATAATGACTACAACTCCCCCAAAATATGAAAATAACAAAGATTTTACTCTGGTGACATCACTCCCAATACTTGGAGCCATGGCCCTCCCCAGGCCAAATACTCAACCCCTTTTGAAAGCAGATAACCTGCTGGTGGGAGTGCAAGTTGGTACAGCCACTCTGGAAAGCAGTGTGGAGATTCCTTAGAAAACTTGGAATGGATCCACCTTTTGACCCAGCTATCCCACTCCTTGGCCTATACCCAAAGGACTTAAAATCAGATTACTACAGTGATGCAGCCACATCAATGTTCATAGCTGCTCAATTCACAATAGCTAGATTGTGGAACCAACCTAGATGCTGTTCAATAGATGAATGGATAAAGAAACTGTGGTATATATACACAATGGAATATTATTCAGCCATAAAGAAGAATAAAATTATGGCATTTGTAGGTAAATGGATGATGTTGGAGACTGTTATGCTAAGTGAGATCAGCCAATCCCAAAAATCCAAAGGCTTTTTGGCTTTCCCAAAAATCCAAGGCTCTCTGATAAATGACTGATGATGCATAATGCAGCGGGGGAAGGGTGGCAAGAATGGAGGAAGGCTAGAGAGCATAGAGGGAAGGGAGGGGTGGGGCCAGGGTGGGGGGGTGAGAATAATAACAGAATGTATGACAGACATCATTGCCCTGTGTACATGTATGAAAGCAAAGATGGTGTGACTCTACTTTGTGTACAACCAGAGAAACAATAGCTGTACTCCATTTGTGTTCAATGAATCAATAAGCAAATAAAAAAAAAGAAAGCAGATAACCTTTAACTGGATGTGCTTTGTTTATTCTTCTCATCTTCACTTTATGCTAAATTAAAATACATGACATAGTGTACAATGTTGGCATTTAAAAATCTTTTATTAATTTATAGTATTTATGTGAGAATGATTCCAAATATTTCTTTTCTTTCTCTTTTAAAGGGTTTCCCTTCCTTGGGTATACACACAAAGTCCACAAATTCTAAGAAATGCATGCAGATACAAATACACAAAGGACTTTATAAGTTCAAAGGAACATGGTTTAATTTCCCAGTGCTTTATATTTGTCAAGAATGAAGCCAAGAATGCAATTCTTAACTTGTATGCTATGCAACTATTTGAAAGAATCCCAATCCCTAAATCCTCAAAAATCCTTAGCAAGCAATAAACCCATGCATGGATGTGTACATACATACACTTGCACACACACACGCACACACGCACACACACACACACACAGGAATTAAAGAAGCTTGAGAAAAAACACAAAATTCAATTATGAGAAAAATATGCAATATAATCCATAATTTTGTCTTAAGCTGAAAAAAACTATCAACAGATTGCTTCCATGCTGACATGAAAACAGTAAGTTTTTTACTCACTTTGTTAGTTTTCATTATTACCATCTCACCATTTCATTTAGCTAATTCTTCATGATGGATTTTCACTTGGCTTATTCGTTATTATAGATATCACAGTTGAGCTAGAATACTGGCTAAAATTAGCATAAATTTCAAGCATTCGTTTTTGAAACCTGACAAATTGACCCTGTTAGCCCCTCCAGAGAACTACTCTGTGTTACTAAAATGTGTACGTACAGCTTGACTAGGGGAGTGGCAAGACAAGTGGCAGGAAAATCAAAGACAGCATTTGCACTGCCTGTGGTACTTCAGTAGGATTCTGGTGAAGAGGACTTTGTAAGTCACCCAACATTTTCCTGATACCAATGTGTTATATACTTCCACCCCTCAAAGCCATGATCTTCCCAGGTGAGATTGTCACTGCCTATCTCAGTCTGAATGTGTTGGGAGTAGAAAGGAAATGACTACTTCAGATATGTATTTTTTTTCTATCTAGTGTTAATAATATGAGCTACAGTTCAGAAAGTAAGTGTATTTGTATTGAAAAGTTCTAGGTCAAAACCAAGTGTTTAAATGGAAAAAAATATGTAAATCATAGAACAGCAACAATGAAACAATTCTATGCTAAACACAATGAACATCTTCAAAATCTAAACCATAATCCTAATTGATTCTATGCATTTATTATTTAGCTTGTTTTATTTGCAAGATACTAAGGAGGCACTGTAGGGAATGTAAATGTGTTTATCCTCAAGATAATAAACAAGAATTATAAAATAGAGTACTGCCCATAAAGAAAGGCCTAATATGATGCTATCAGGTACATAAAAAGTGCTATGTAATGTTTGGTTATTCCCCCATTTGGTAGAGATTTCCCAGATGAGTGGGAATAATGGGAGTAAGGCAAAAGATAGGGCTTAGGAGATATCAAGTAGGCAACAGATGAGATTGGATATAGAAAAAGAAAGCTGTAGACAACAGTCTAGCTGCTTCCTCTGGCATTGATGGTGGGGGGGAGGGTTGGGTAAAGAGTAGTCATCATAGAATTATGTCTTAGAAATGAATAACTTCTCCATCCTAAAGCAAAGGGGGACATCTACTTTTTGTCTATAGGATCTTAGGAAGAAGGATTTAAATGCACTTGTCTCCTAGCATCTCATTTTCTGGGAGTAATAAAAGGATACTGCAGACAACTTAGGGGACATTTGGAATGCTATAATGTAGATAGAGTTTATCAAAGACAAGGACTACCTCTAGCAGAGTGCAGAGAAAGAAGAAATTTCCAAATACTAGACTTAGTAAGGGCTGTGGGTTCAGGTGGCATTTGAGTTGGACTTTAAACCCTGAGTTGGATGTCAGTAGGTAAACATGGAGCATATTTGGGAATAATGAAAAGTCTGATCCACTCCAGCAGAGACTTTATTTGAGAAAATGAAAGAAGATCCCAGCTGAAAAGGTAGATTATATCATAATGGACAATTCCTTCTCTTTCCACTTATTGAAGATTTACTAGGTGCTAGGCATTTGTATACACTAACTCACTTAATCTTCACAACAAAAATAAGAAACTGGTTTGATTGTGCCTGTTTTGCAAAAGTGTAATCTGAATCTCAGAGAGACTATGCACTCATCCCACCCAGTGAGGACGAAGTCAGATACAAATTCAAGAAAAGAAACAGACTGAGAAAAAGAGTTTAAAATCTGTTGAAACCATCCATGAAAAACATCATCTGGAGGGCTTGAATTAATACTACAGAGATGCAAATGTGAAAGGATTTTCTAGGAAACTTGGACCATAGAATATATAGGGGTTGGTCACCAACTTCAGGAATTAAGAAGGGAAGCAAAGGAAGCAGAAGGTGAAATCATACCCAAATAAGATTGAGCTTATCAGATCATACTGCACATGCGTGTGTAGTAGGTGTGCACACATACACACAAACCTGATTCTGTGCATAAGCATAATCTATAAAGAGTGCCAGTTAATCAGGGAAAATGCAATCTAGTCTCTATACAAGGATAATCTTTATTACTATAATCTTTATTCAATGGATTTGGTTTTACCATGTATGGAATCATGACTCAAGAAATAAATACACACAATAAAAGTCCACTACACACTTAGTTTGTAACATAGATGGAGCTTCTGCCCTCACTGCCAGCAATATTCTAAACCAAATTCCCATCAACCTGAATGGTATAAATATATGATGACAAATAGGGAATTATTCTTAAAGAATGACCCAGATTAACAGTAGTTAACAGTATTTATTTGTGCTTGTGTCCATGAGGGAATGTAAATAAGATGAACTACCATATCAAGCCATAGTCTTGATGATATAGACTGGTAGATAGGAGCATCAAAGCAGAATGGCAGTCATATCTAATCACCCTGCAAAGCCAACATTGATAAGTGAGTACTTGAAAATTTGGAGGGCTAGCAGATATATGTAAACTTTTGTGAGATGAACTAGTTAACAAATTGGCACTTTAAGAATTTTGACCATATGGTTATTGATGTATCCAAGTGTCCCAGGCACTATGGCAGTACCAATACACAGATATGCCCAGAGGGAAGATTATGCTTATGAACATGGATATCTATGCTTTATCAGCACAAGCAGCTACAAAAATGTATGATTTATTGGATCCTGGAAAGTCACGTGACTCAAATATCTTCCCTACTGGTCTGCTAACAAAGTAGCTTTCCCAGCTCTAATAAGTTTCTTCCTTGAGGGAGAAACTTTTTTTTATATTGATGTATATTTATGTATATTTGTATATTTTTGTATATTTATGCATATTTGATTGCAAACATATCCAAACAAATCATTCAAGGCAAGAAATTGTTCATTGTGTTAGACACTCAGAGGAAACAGTCAAAGACCTGTTGAGAGGGTTTGGAACACTTTAAAATATAGCAATATCAGGATATCTCTCTGGGGAGAAGGTTTCTGAACTAAGATCTGTAAAATAAGATGAAGGCTGCCTTGTGGTAAGAGGGGGAAAGCATCCCAGTCAGAAGGAAGGAGAAGCACAGCCTTAGGAGGAACCTGAGAAGGCTGTGCACACAGAAGTGACTGGAGTCAGCCAGAAAGCTAAGATGGGGGAGAGAGAGGTCTGGGGTAGATCTTGAAGGACTTCAGTTACTTGTTTTGCTTCTGCCTGGCTTATTCCTCAACATGAAGTCATGTTGAAGCCATAATGCTCTCCAGGTCTTTTTCCTGACTTTCAATCTCTGCCTGCTGACTCTAGTATAATTTTCTCAGGCTCTGAACAATACCAGGTCTCCTGGTGTGGCCCAGTACTTCAGGCTCAGTACTAAACTGTTTATGATCAACTCAGCATTACCACTTCCACCTTCTAACATTCTCTCTGCGTTACAAAGAGAAAGCTGGAGTACAGCTGTTGTTTCTCTGGTTGTACACAAAGTAGAGTCACACCATCTGTGCATTCATGCATGTACACAGGGCAATGGTGTCTGTCACACATTCTGTTATTATTCCTACCCCCCCCACCCGACCCCACCCCTCCCTTCCCTCTATGCTAGTTAATTAATAGTGATGTGTCATTGTGTTGATTGCATAGTAAAACAATGATATTTGACATGTATTGCATTAAAGAAGTCACAACCAATTTAAAAAAAAAAGAGAGAGAGAGAAAGCTGGAAACCACCTTTGCCAGAATCCTCCTCCCTCTGTGTTTTCAACCAGTCCTTTCACTCACTGAGACTTGAGAAAGGAGAGGCCATTATTCTCCAGAGGCAGGAGAGGCTTGAGCTAGCAGGAATCTGGTAAGATTCTGATATGCTCACTTTCCAAGCTTCATAATAACATTGTCAGAGGCAGCATCCTTGACTTTGTTCCCTCAGCACCTTCAACATTATATGACCCTCAAATTCCTCATCCTAAAAATCCTAATTTATATAAGACCCTTCATACCTGGGCTATAGCAAGTAGTTTTTGCATTTGGTAGCATGCAAACAGAACCTCAAAAGACAGGTCTGGCCGGGTGTGGTGGCGCACACCTGTAATCCCAGTGGCTTGGGAGGCTGAGTCGGGAGGATCGCAAGTTCAAAGCCAGCCTCAGCAACTTAGTGAGGCCCTAAGCAACTCAGTGAGATCCTGTCTCTAAATAAAATACAAAATAGGGCTGGGGATGTGGCTCAGTGGCCGAGTGTCCCTGAGTTCAATCCCTGGTTCCAAAAAAAAAAAAAAAAGACAGGTCTGTAACTGATTCCATAAACTAATTGAATTCAAAGACAGTAATAATTCCATTGTCATTTTTAAAAATGGCATAATGATAGTTATTAGAATGCATAATTAAAATATCACTTCTTGTTGCCTGAAATCTAGTGCTTAAAATGTCAGAGTTTTTAGGAAAACAAATGTATTAACCTGGTTGCCCTGAATAAAAATCTGATTTAGTACATTAGCTTCAATGTCTAGGAAGTGTTTCAATCAGTTCACTTAATTCACTTAAATATGGACTTAACATTGGGGGACAATAAATGAAATTAAGATGTAAGAACTCCATTGTGTAGTGTATAGGAAGAATCAAATGATTTGTGGGATTTGGAGGGAGTTATTGACTGTGACTTCACCACATCCAATATGTCACAGTGAAGACCCAAGGGACATTTCCTTCCCTTTCTTCCTGAGGCATTTACTGATGCAGTTAAACCATCCCTTTCTCTCCAAACTCTCCTCCCTCGATTCTCCTGATTGTTCCTTCCCTTTGCCTGTCCATACCCATTATCATCTCTATAAACCATGACACTGTTGACTTCTGAGCAATGTCACTGCCTCACATCTCTTTCCTGAGCTCCAGTCACATATATGTGCTGCTCTTAAATTTATCTGTTTCAATGGTCCTCAAATATTCCTATTCCCAGAGCCCTGTGTATTCTTCAAAATTATTGAGAATCCTAAAGACCTATTATTTATGGAGGTTATGTCTATATATATTTACCATATTAGAAAAATTCAAAAAAGAAAAATTTCAAAATCTTTACTATTTTGAAATATTGTTATTTTATTAAATATTTTAAAGTACTGTTATTTTATTATTTGATTAAATATTAATTTACTAGAAAATAAGAACCCATTTTATACAAACATAAAAAATGCTATTTATTTAAACTACAGTTTCCAGAGTAAAAATAATGAGAAGAAGGGCCTTCTTTTACTATTTTGCAAATGTTTTTGATGTCTAGCTTAATAGAAGACATCTGGGTTCTCATGTTTGCTTAATTAAATTTGTTGTGATATGTTTTGTGTTGTTGTTGAAGCACATGAAGGGAAATTCATCCTCACACAGATAAGTGAGTTGAAAAGAGAAGGGTATTTGAAGAGCCTTTACAGAGAATATGAATATTCTCAGTATTGAACAAGCACTAGGCCTTAAAAGTAAGCTGCAATGTCAGCTTGAAATCATGAATAATTTTTCATGATCTCTTACATTAAAATCCATTGGTCTCAAAATGTAGAAAACTGGAAAGAAAATTACTCCCAACTTAACAATGATAAAAATTCAGATAAACTATAAAACAATACTTTTATCCTATTCATTAACCAAACTCTCAAGTCAACTAGACAAATTCAATTCTAAATGGAGATTAGTCTCTCCAAGCAGAACACACAAAGTATCTTCTTACCTGTGGGAGGGAAATAGGAATAAGAAGAGCTGGCCACTGATCAAATGGGTAAGAAGAAATCAAATAAATATTTAATGATTCAAGGGCAAGGGTGAGCTACCTTGTCAGACTGAAATAGCTGGGCAGTTTACACTGACTTGTGAGCCTTTTCCTTGCTTCCTGGGTACTCCTCAGAAAGAATAGTGCCATGCAGGAGACCAGAAGTAACCAACCTCAGTGATACAGGGCTTCAGAGCATGGTCAGATGCTGTTCGAGAAAAAAAGATAAAAATGCCTTCCTGTTTCCCTGGACCTTTCTTATCTAAGACAGAAAAACATTAAATAGCTAGAAATGAGGCAAAATTACAACAGCTTCCACAGCCTGGTCAATGACCCTTTGTATCTGGGGAAAGGGTAGAAAAAAAAAATCCCTGTTCACTGAGGAGGGAAAGAAACCATCCTGCTTCCTGTCAGTAATGAGTAGCTGCTACTGCTGGGTTAGGAAGCTAACTCCCACCAGATACAGACACAGGTCCCAAACTGTGGTTATCTATCACAGAAAGGAGGGACAAGAATGCTAGAAAGCCCCACCCCTATGATCCAGGTATACAAGTCTTGCATAAGACTGAGACTAGACTAGGGCAATAGAAAATCACAAGATCACTGTGAAGCAGGCCAGAGACCCCTCCCACCCAGAGGACCTTGCTGTGTTAGTCAGCTTTTTCTCTGCTTTGACTAAAAGATCAGACCAGAACAATTTTAAAGGAGGAAAAGTTTACTTGAGGACTCATAGTTTCAGAGAAGGCCACAGGCTTGAGGTGAGGCAGGAAATGATGGGGGGAAGAGTGTAGCAGGGGCGAAGCATCTGGCATCATCAGGAAGCAGAGATACATTCCACTCTCCAGACACAAAATATATACCCCAAAGCCATGCCCCAACTCCCACCTCCTCCAGCCACAATCTACCATTTCAATTAATCCCATGAGAGATTAATTCACCAATTGGGTTAAGACTCTTACAACCCAATCATTTCTCCTCTGAACCTTCCTGCATTGTCTCACATGTGAGCTTTTGGGGGACACCTCACATTCAAACCATAACACTTGCCATAAGTAAGCTTCTCCTTTCCTCAGAAAGACTTTTATAAACAGTATCAGCAGGCAGATGTCTGCAGAAGGCATTGTAGTTTGAAGCTTCCTCTTTCCTGTAAATGCCAGGTTTACACACAAAAGATGTGATAGAGTATAGACTGCAAGCTTGTTGTACAAAAATATATATATATATATTATCTCTACTTTCTTGGTGGAAAAAAAAAAAAAAAACTTGTGAAACCTGGGTCTGATCAAGGGGATGGCATAGAGGACTCTTGTCAAGTAAACCTCCAAGCAACCCCCCCCCACACACACACACATAAAGTATGAAGTTCAAAGAATTTCTAAAATCTCTGTCTAGAGAATGTTTCAGTCATGAGCCACACTCTGGACCAATAGGCAACAACCAGTAAACCTGCTTTCTGAAAATTCCTTGGGTGTCCAGCCTCCTCTGTCCTATTTCAACCTCAAATTTTTTATTTTATCACCAGTGGAGCATAGGAAGAGTCCTTCTATGGTACAGGCATATAGGGACAGCTGAAAGTTGAAGGTGGAGCCCAAACAGAAAAATCCATTGACACTAACTCCCATAATAAGCTAATGGCAAAAGTACCACAATTCTAGAGAAGTTTGAAGTATGTGGTACACTGAAGGTAACAGTAATGACAAACACGAAACCCAGCTCAACTCCTCACTAGCCTAATTCAAATCTTCATATTAACACTTCTGTGAAAAATAGCATGGAGATTTCCAGGCACAAATACTATTAATCTTTGTCTCTACTGATCTACACATAATGTTCAGCATATTTAATTAAAAATCATAGGCAAAAAAAGGGGAAAATTGTTTTTCAAGAGATAAAGTAGTGATTTTAGCAAGATTGTATATAGTAAACCCCAGACAGCCTCTCCTCCCATGAAAACATTGGTTCCACAACAATATGTGAACGAATTCAGCTTATGAGAAATACAAAAACTATTAGGAGGCTTGTGTACCCAGGTAAGTATGAAATGAAGCCAACAGAAACATCTATAATATTCCTTCAATACAGTCCCTTCCCCCTAGAATAGCACCACATGATCAGGAGGAAAACTCCCAGTTCTCATCTTCTTTCTCTTTCCTGAAGAAGGAAAGAGAAAACCAGACTGCACATCCAACATTCTAATTTGTTTTCTACTTATGATTTTGTGGGGATGGGGTTTGCCTGAGGGACTAGCTATTGTCTCATCTATGGTAGAGCACTGACAGGACCCAGCATACTCTAGATGCCTGGAATCTGAGAACAAGAAAGCTGGTAGACTTCCTCTTCCTCCAGAGGGTATGTAGTACAGGGGACAGAAGTCAATACAGTTCATAGGGTTGTCCCTAGGCGGGGAAAGAGTAGAGTATAGCACGTATCCAACACTGCAGCTTTTCATGGGCTCCTCAAGGAACTGGTTTTTGCATACCTAACTCAACAAAAGATAAACTTAGTGTATTCTAGATGTCTCGTGTCATTGAAAACAAAAAACAGTAAGGTAACATATTGCTTGTTCAGAGGACTCACAGTACAACCAACAGACACCAGCAGGAACAAGAGATTGAGCTCCCTGAAAAAGGAAGAAGAAAGAAAAGAAATGCAAATTCCACCAACAAGTCCAGGGTACAATCACAAAAAATATTTCAGAGGACACAGAATCTCTAGCAAGGCTAATTGGAAATTGTATTTTCCTGTACGTGAGAGAGTCGGCTAGTATTTTGTTGTCGTTGTTGCTGTTTGTTTGTTTGTTTGTTTTCTGTTGTTTTTATGCATGAATATTAACAAAATACTACAGGGGGAAAAAAAGAGAGGAAATGACCCAATCAAAGGAAAAAAAAAATAAATCTCCAGAAACTGACCCTAAAGAAAACGAAATATAAGAATTCCCTGACAAAATATTTAAAACTGTCACAAAGTTGTTCAGTGAGTTAAGAAAAACCATGCAGTCAAAATGATATATTCAAAGTTCTGAAACCCCAAAACTGTCAATCAATGTATATATATTTTATGTAAGCCACAGAAAACATACAAAGTGAGCAATGACAATTAGAAAGGAATAAAAACATGTCATTACAATAAATCAAAGAAATACAAAAGAAGAGAGAAACACAAAGGACTACAAGACAGATAGACAAATCTGTCAATAGTAAATCTTTACCTATCAAGAATTCATTAAATGTAAATGGATTAACTGCATTCAAAATATGAAGTAACTGAATAGATTTTAAAGAGAAGCAAAAAACAGACCAAACTTTATGCTCTCCTCAAGATACTTTAGGTTTAAATACACACATTGACTGAAAGCGAAAGTACTAAAAAAGAAGAAATTCCACTCAAAAGTTTACTAAAAGGAAGACAGTGACCAAATTTACATTAAAAACACTTAGTCAAAAACTGCCTCAAGACATACAGTATTAGCAGAAAAAAGAATAAAAACCACATCAATAGAGGCAGAAAAATTATTTAACAAGATTGAATTTTTTTAGGATAAATATTTCTATAAACTAATAATAAAAAGATAATTACCTCAATATAATCAAGGTCATATATGAAAAGCCTGTGGTTTTTTTCTAAAATCAAGAATAAGATAGGAATGCTCATTCTTGCCACTTCTATCCAACATAGTCCTGGTAGTATTAGGCAGAGCAATTAGACAAGAAAAAGAAATAAGGCTGCCGGGGTTGTAACTCAGTTTGCCTTGCATGTATGAGGCACTGAGTTTGATCCTCATAAAAACCATATAAAAATAAATAACTAAAATCAAGGTATTATGCCTATATACAACTAATATAAAATTTTAAAAAATAACTTAAAAAAGGAAGAGAAATAAGTATACAAATCAGAAAAGAAGAAATAAAATAATCTCTGCTTATATGTGGCATGCCATTATAGTTATAAAACCCTACAGAAACCACAGATTAATCCTGTTGGAAGTAATAAACAAATTTAGAGAAGTTGAAAAATACAAAATCAACATATAAGGATTTGTTTTTGTACACTAAACAATTTGAAAAATTACAAAAACAATTTCATTTATAATAGTATCAAAAAGAAAAAATATTTATGAATAAACTTAACCCAAAAGACAAAAGACTTATACACTGAAAACTACAAAATATTGTTGAAAGAAATTAAAGACAACACAAACAGAAAGATGTCCCAGGTTATGAAGTGGAAGGCTTAATATCATTAAAACTCCCAAAGCAATCTATAAATTCAATGTAACCCCTATAAAAATTCCAATGGTCGTTTTTACAAAAATTTTTGAAAAAGCAATCCTAAAGTTCATTTGAAACCTTAATACCAAAACAACCTTGAGAAAGAAGAATAAAATCAGAGGTAATGCACTCTCTGATTTCAAAACATATTACAAGTTTATAGCAATCAAAACAGTTGGTACTGGCATAAAGATAAACATACAGATTAATAAAGTAAACTGAAATAGGCCAGAAATAAATCCATGCACACATTGTCAACTGATCTTCAACATGATGCCAAGAACACACAATTGGAAAAGGAGAGTCTTTTAAAGAATGGTGCCAGAAAAAGTGTATATGCACATACAAAAAGATTCCTACACACCTCTCTCAATCTCTCTCTCTCTCTTTCGCTCTTCTCTCTCTCTCTCTCTCTCTCTCTCTCTCTCTCTCACACACACACACACACACACACACACAAATCAACTCAAACTAGTTTAAAAACATAAACATAAGAACCAAAATTATAAAATGCCTAGAAGAGAACAGGAAAAGCCTCATGACATTGGTTTTGGCGATGACTTCTGAGTCCATTCTAAATCAGAAATAGACAAGTGGATGATGCCAAACTGAAAAACTTTTGTAGAGCAAAAGAAATAAATAACAGAGTGAAAAGGTAACCTACAGATTGAGGGAAAATATACACAAACCATATATCCTCTAGTGAGTTAATATTGACAATATATGAGGAACTCCCACAATTCAATTACAAAAAGAGGAGGAGGAGGAAGAACAAGAACAAGAACAAGAAGAAACCAGATTTCAAAAACATGCAAAGTGCTTGAATAGGCATTTATTAAAAGAAAAAAAAAAGACCTACAGATGGCCAACTGGTCTATAAAAAAGAGCTCATCAGGGAAGTGCAAATGACCACAATGACTATTACCTCACACCTATTAGAATGGCCACTATAAAAATAAATTTGTAAATGAAAAATAACAAGTGTTAGCAAGTCTATAGGAAAATTGAAGACCTTATGTACTCTTGGAGGGAATGTAAAATTATGCAATCTTCTATGGAAAATAGTATGAAAATTCCTCAATAAATTAAAAATACATTCATCATAGGATTCAGCAATCCTACTTCTGTGTATTTACCCAGAAGAACTAATATCAGGTGAACTAATATCATGTCTACTTCCATGTTTACCGCAGCATTATTCAATAGAGCCAAGAGGAAAAAACATCCCAAATGAAAGAATAAAGAATATATGATAATGCATATAATGAAATTTTATTCAGCCATAAAGAAGAAAATCCTTGCTGGGGATGTAGCT
>JAJEJO010052762.1:29111-98315 GCA_020662805.1 Glaucomys volans | reverse complement strand
CTATAAAAAAGAGCTCATCAGGGAAGTGCAAATGACCACAATGACTATTACCTCACACCTATTAGGATGGCCACTATAAAAATAAATTTGTAAATGAAAAATAACAAGTGTTAGCAAGTCTATAGGAAAATTGAAGACCTTATGTACTCTTGGAGGGAATGTAAACTTATGCAATCTTCTATGGAAAATAGTATGAAAATTCCTCAATAAATTAAAAATACATTCATCATATGATTCAGCAATCCTACTTCTGTGTATTTACCCAGAAGAACTAATATCAGGTGAAGAGTATGTCTAATTCCATGTTTACTGCAGCATTATTCAATAGAGCCAAGAGGAAAAAACATCCCAAATGAAAGAATAAAGAATATATGATAATGCATATAATGAAATTTTATTCAGCCATAAAGAAGAAAATCCTTGCTGGGGATGTAGCTTGGGGATAGAGCACTTGCCTAGCATGCCTGAGTCCTAGGTTCAATCCCCAATACCACAAAAAAAATTAAAAACTAACTAAAAAAGTAGTGGTATACCAGAAGAAGAAAATCTCATCATATAAAACAACATGGACAAAAGGAAATGGTGAAATAAGGCAGTGTAAGACAGCCAAATTCTGCATGATTCCACTTATCTGAGGCATCTGTAGTATTAAAACATATAGAAGCATAGTAGAAAGGCAGTTGCAAGGACTGAGGGAGGAGGAAATGGGAAGTTTCTGTCCAATAATATTTTCATCTGGCAGGTTAAAAATGTTCTAGAGGTCTGCTGTCCAAAACCGTGCCTTGGTTTAGTCAGCTTTTTCACTGGTGTGATCAAAAGACCTGACAAAGAACAATGTGAAGGGAGGAGAAGTTTATTTGAGGGTTGACGGTTTCAGAAGTCTCTGTCCATGGACAACAGGCTCCATTCCTCAGGGTTCTAATTGAGGTAGAACACCGAGGCAGAAGAGTGTGGCTAAGGGAAGCAGCTCAGATGATGATCAGGAAGCAAAGATTCCACTCACCAGGTACAAAACATACACCCCAAAGCCACACCCCACCTGCCTTCAATTACCACTCATTCCCATCAGGTGTTTAATTCACCAGTTGAGTTAAGGCTCTCATAACCCAGTCATTTCTCCTCTAAACCTTCTTGCATTGTCTCAATTTGGTGGACACCTCACATCCAAACCATAATATGCATAGAATTAACAATACTGTACTCTATACTTTAAAATGAATTAAGAGAATAAAGTCCATGTTACCTATTTAACCACAATTTAAAAAGGTAGAAATTGAACAACAGGACCAGTCTTTGATATTCCAGATATAGTCCAGAACTGTCAGATAAGAAGTTCAAAATAACTATGATCAATATACAAAACAACCTAGTGAAAAGGTAGAAAACATGCAGGAATACATGGAATTTACCAGAGAAACGGAAACTATAACCAAAAAATCAAGTGGAAATGTTAAATTTTTTTAAAAAACACAATATCAGAGATAAGGAATTTCACTAACAGGTTCATAAGTGAACTTCACAGAGCTCATAAATAACCAGGGAAATGAAAATACATGATTGGGTAAAATTAGATCAGTCATTCAAAAACATTCATTCATTTAGTTATACAGGTATTCCAAATGTTAGCATATATTTCAAATATGCAATATTATGCAATATTTTCAAGATTATACATAGTTTTCAAAATGATATTTTTATGATATAAAATATTGTATAAATATACAGGGATATATAAATGCACATATATGCTCATAACATCACTATAGTGCACTAACAATTTTCCCTTCATCTCACACCACTTTTCCCTACCATCGATCTTGCACACTGCTATCAGAATGATCTTTCTAAAATTCAAATCACTTTTTTTCCAGCTCACTGGCCTTTGACAAACACTGTAGAACTGTATACAAAGTCCTCTACGATTGTGGCTTGCCTACATTTATAGGTCAATATTTAACTCACATACACATTTTTACACACTGCGTACCAATCAAAGAGTACATCAAACCTACCCACCTTGAGTCCTTGACACATTCCTACTAACCATTAAGACAGCTCATGAATACCCTCATTCCAGCAAGGTACATTATCTGCTTTTGAAGAGCTGATGAAAAGGAAGAAGCCAGCCAAACGGTTGAAAGAGCCATCCTCTAGGAGTATGTGCAAAGGCACAATAGATGTAAGTACTAGCTATGTTTAAAGATATTTTTAAATATAGTTGTTATATTTTGGGTAGTTTTTCGCCAATATCATACACTATTCTTCATATGAGGCCTAGTATAATAGCTACTCAACAGGAGTGCTGGTGTTTTATTTTTCAAATAGTAATGCTTAGAATACTAGATGTCATAATACACTGATCTGACTTTGTATAAGAGTTCATTCTAAATATGCAAGATTTTTAAAAACTTCAAATAAGGTTGCATTTGTTGTTGTTTTTTGTTTGTTTATTTTCGTGGTGCTGGGATACAACCCAGGGCCTCACACATGCTAAGCAAGCACCCTACCACTGAGCTATATCACCCAGTCTTTCAAATGAGATTTTAAAAATTGTTTCTATTTTAATCACAATTGAACCACTTTATATGTCACTAAAATAAGGTTTAAGCAATAAATGAACATTAGTACTTAAATCACCAAAAAAGACAATTCCCTATACATAAAAGGAACAGTTATTTAAAAACTGCCAAAATATCCTCTTTATTCTAGGTTGTCTTCTCTCTTAAGGTCAATGGGATTTGTTTGCATTTCTTTAAGCAAATTATTTTGTTCCTTTTCCTACAATAAATGACTATATCAAAGAAACTGGTTACTTGATAAACTTCATATATATATATATATATATATTTTATTTTGGTAATATCAGCTTGTCAGTGATAGCCAGGTAATTAATTTTGTCATAAGTAAGGTTAGGTACCCCATAGAAGTCCAGTATATTGGGATACTAAAATCTATTATCTTTTATATTATTAACCAGAAGTATATATTAATCCACACTTCTGAATATACCCAAAACAAAAATAATTATTTTTAATAGTGGCAGCCCCAACATGCCAAAAGATCTTGAACTACATGGATCTGCTGAATCAAAGAAAGAGTATGTTCTTTTTCTTTCCTAAAATATAGATCTAAAATCATGCAGCTTCCCTACTTAAACATTTTTATTCTAATCAATTTCAAAAAGAAGTTTTTCCAAACTGTGTTGCACGGATCAAAGGTTTCTCTCAACATGTTAATAAAGGTCCTAAGGAAAAAGGCTCTGTGGTTAAGAATATTTGGGAAATGCTTTGTTGATCAAACAAGACTAAATAGTCTTTAAGATTGTTCTCACCCTTTAATGTGCAAGTATGTTTTGTGAATGCCTGAGAGGAGATATGCAGCATTTCTCAGACTTGTTTGTTCATAGTACTTTGGGGAAAAATTCAAAGTCTATCAAACATAGTATTCAGGGAAACACTGACTTTTGGAAACAAGTGTCAACTATTGAGCATTTTATTCCATGCCTCCTATCTAGCAAGTAGGTCATGGTTTACCTTTTCAGGCTTATCTCCTACCACCAGTCCCACCATAAACTACATTCTAGCCATACTAGGTTACTAGTCATTTTCTAAGTGTATCCCCCAATTTCTCATCTCTACACTGTGCAAATGAATCTCTTAGTCCTCATGCTCTTTGAGCATTTTTGAGAACCAGTATACATACAGATGAGATCAATTGTGTGCTTCCCTCCTGCTCTGAACATCCTGTGAATAAAGACTATTTAATACATTTTATATTTAGTTAAGAATCTACAGGAGATAGCATAATAAGCAATTGATTTTTCTTATAGAAATTAACTGAAATTTGGTTTTTTTAAATCTCATATTTCTGAGACAATCAGTACTTCACATTTTATATATGATGAACTGCAAATTCCTCATTTTCTGATTATGCTGACTAACAAACTTTACTGATATAGGACATTCAGAAAAATGTTTCACATATCCTCTAATAATTTACTCTAAAGGAAATAAATCAACCAAACCAGAATTAATTGTTTATAACCTGTAGTGGTTTGGATAAGTGTTCCCCAAAGGCCCATGTGCTCAAAGCCTGGTCTCAGATCTGTGTCACTATTGGAAAGTTGTGGAACATTTAAGAAGTCTAATGGGAGGAAGTTAGATCACTAGGGTTATGCCATTGGAGGGGATATTGGGACCCTATTCCCTTCCTCACTCCCTTTTACTTCCCAGCTACCATAAGGTAAGCAGCTCACGATACCACATGCTCTCTGCCATGATGCACTGCCTTACCACAGGCCCAAAAGCAATGTAGATGACCAACCATGAACCAAACCCTCTGAAACCATGAACCAAAATAAACTTTTCCTCTTTTAAGATGATTATATCAGTTATTTTGTTACAGTAACACATAGCTGACTAACCCATAAACTGACAAATAAATTGAATGTGAAGAATGAGCACAGCTAATTTAACAATTACCACTCAGTCTCTGAGACCATCATCCACAATAGGTAATGAATAAGAAAAGGATTCTACAACTCTACAAAGCAAGGTCCTTATTTTATAGACTAGTAATCTGAACTTTTCCCCTAGTATTTAAAAAAATCATCTTTTGGGGGAAAAAAGCTGGCAAGATATAAGAGCTAGACATTTCAACTATGTCTTCCTCCTCTTCTATCAAAAATGGTTTAAGAAAACATTTCTTGGATAATTCTATGAATTATAGCATATAAGATGGATAAAGGAAGGCATTTACGATTGCTTCTCTACCCCCAAATTACCTCTTCTCACACATCTTTTTGATTTTTTGAGGTCATTACCTGAGTTAAAGCAGAAGTAAAACCTGGGGAGATAAGGAGTTTAAAGAAGGTGAATGAAGACAGGCATTGCTAAAAAGAAGCTTACAATTTGCATTTCAAAGGTCCACATGCAAAGCAAGCCCCCAGAACATGAAGATTTAAAAAAGAAAAAGAAAAAGGGCACTTTCTGCACCATTTCCCCTTCCTTCCCTCTCTAGTCTCTTCCTCTCCTTCCTGGACTTTCTATCTGACAGGCAGAGTAGCATACATATCTTTGCAGAGGTGAGGATTGCTATAGGGTATCAGGCTCCCAAATCAATGGTTAATTGAGTTTTCTATCTACTGATTATGCAAGGATGAAAATTTCTATTCCTCTTTTAGTGTGAGTGTTTTTTGAGGTGGAAGGGAAGGGGTTGCTAGAAATAATGAGGTCCTTGATTAACTGACACCAGAGTGTCAGGGAAAGAGGTAAGTTGCTTTATTTAAAAAAATTAAAAAGGAAGGAAAAAAGTTTTTCTTGCTTACTTGCTTCTGCAAGGGATTTGCAGAAAATGAAGAGGGTAAACAAAATAGAAGAAAGGAGAAGTCAATACAGTCAGTAAGGCTGGAATGGGCAGAAATTCTTCACAGTGACCAAATAAAGGGTGGGTGTTTTTAAAATGGCAATGATACCACTGTTCACCAGTGAGGAGTTCTGCATCCTCAGGTGTTGAAGTATAATGCCAGAGAAGCATGCCAAGGCAAGCATGTTAAGCAGGTTTTATTTAAAGGTAGTAACACAGACTTCTCCCGGGAGGAAGAAGGGGATCATGGCTGGTGTTCTAGAATCCCAAGAAGTAAGTGCACCTTACATCTTTGATAGGTTAGGGTCTTCTTTGTTCTGTTCTTTCCTCCAGCCCTTATCTTTCCTTCCTGCCTACATAACTAGGCCCTGGTGACACAGCAAAAAAGGTGAGATGCAAAAGCTGAGAAGAGGATGGGCAGGGGGAGGGCCAGAGTGATAGCAGTTAAGGGCCCAGGGGACATTAATTAGTAAATCCCTGCCTGCAGCTTTTTGGGAGGGGCAGTTAAGCAAGTAACCTTGGTGATCTAAGGGGCTCTGGAGACACTGACATTCCAATCTCCCAGTGGCATCTCCAATTTCCCAGACTCTGATGGCTTCCATTCCTCGATTTGATCAGATTTCATATTCTACACTAACTGCCTGTCCCCAATTCTGGCTTCAGTAATAGCTATGTTAACAAAGTCATTTGTGTAAATACTGCCTCTGACTCGCCTAGGAAGTCCTCAGTATTTACTAATCAATGCTTTGTGTAAGTGATTTTTGTGTAAATGAAATAGATTTGAATTTCATGTCTGGGTCAATATATCATATTACAGGAATTCAGGAAGAGATCAAGAGATAAAAGGCCACCATCATGTAACACCCCTGAAATCACACAATCGAGGGATGGGCTTTGTAGTTTCACAAGTTATGGCTTTATCAAGCTTTGCATCTGAGTATGCCAACTTGTGCTTGAAGTCCAGTTTGACCACTTATTATCTATGTTACCTTGGGTAAGTTATTTAATTTCTTAGAGTCTGCATTTTATTATCTGTAACATAGACATGACAGTGCCCCCATTGTGTGCCTAGCACTTAATCAATACCCAATAACTTCACTTATATAAACTTTAAATTGCTTAGGAAATGGGTTTCCTCAGACCTAGGGCTCTAGAAGAGCTAGTGCTACAAAGCAAAAAATAGAGATACTTTCTGAAAGAAGAATTATTTAAACCAACATGAAATTTCTTTGAAAATCCTGTCTCATCTGTCTTCTAAAGCTGTCCCTCTGTGACTCTCAGTACCATATGGAAGGGACTGTGATGTTCCTAGAATTATTTTCTCTTAGTTCCTACTGTGCAATTGTTTGGGTACTTCAGAAGATTATAGGAAGGACATAGAGGAAGGATTATTTGTCCAAGACTGATTGCTACAAGCTTACTCCTCAGAGAGAAAGTTATCTGCAACAACAAAGAAACAGCTCAAGCTGAGTGCTAGAGCCAATCAATCAGACTCTGGGCCACCAATTCACAGAACTGCCACCACCAGGCTGGAATCTATGGAAAGGCTAGTGCTCCATCCTGCTGCTGATATGGAAAAACACAGCCAGGGCCAAAGATCTACAAACTGATCCTCTATCATGCCCTTGATTAAGCCAGCTCAGAGACTGGTTTTCCCCAAATTGGTGTTTATTAACTACACAGCCAGGGCCCCTCTCTTGGAGTCTGATACATCATGCTGCTAGATCTCTATTTTTTGTTCTAAAATGCATGAGAAGCAAGGACACTCAGTCTTGGAACTGTTCCTATATATTTGAGTTTCTATTAATAAAAACTATTCCAAAGAACTTGGGATGTGTGTGCTGCCTGGTCATTCATCACTGATCTCTTATTAGGGCTCAAGGGAGAGCTCTACTCTTCAGATGATATTTTTCCATAATATGAACTCAATAGTTAATTGAGCATTCTATCTGCTGATCATAGAAAGGAAGTCAAATCACTCCAGTAAGAGAGAAGTATGGAGTTGCTGACTGACACTTCAGTGGATGGTTTTGCACAGGAGACTGTCTGATGAAATTAAATTCAGAAGGAAAAGTAAATGGCACTTTCCAATTACCAGTCTCAAGATTCTGCTTTCACTGAACCATTTTCACCTTCTGCATGCTTTCTCTCAATTATTTTGTTTAAAGACACGACCACTACTTTAATTAGTCACCCTCTTCATTTTTTTTTAACTATTTCTTCTTATTAAGGAGACTTACTTTAGCAGAGTGTGGCTAATCATTCCTTCTTGTAATTTTGCTAAGATAAAGAGCTAAAAAAGTTTTACAAGTTTATTTGTAAATATTAGAAAAAAACTTAAAAAGAAAAAGTAATAGTTCAATACAGTTTTTGGAAGGGGTTTAGATTATGCATAATATGGATAAATTTGTAAGCATGATTAAAAATCTCATAAGAAATAAGTTAGACTGCACACCTTTAAGGATACAGAGTTATAAAAGCAATATACAAGTAAAGTAAAAGAGAATTAACTGAGAGCCTAGGACATATATAAATTAAAAAGACTGGGGAAAGGCAGAAAAATATGGGATATTTGAAATAAACTCATAAATTCATGTTTTTGTTGTTTCAACATATGTTTTCTCTTGTACACTGGAACAAATGTAGAAGGGGCCTGGTAGTATAAAGTTCTTAAGTAAACATTCTCATATGTCTTGCATGTGAATTCTTCCAATATTTTTCCTTAATATCCAAAGCCCTAGATGAATAACTATGCAGGTCTGATAATTCTGAAAATTCAGTATGATTCCTAAAGGCCATTAAACATCTAGACATTTACAAGTGTATCCCAAGCATGCAGGACTATCCCAGTATAGGTAGAAAGCCTACTGTGAAATGGGTATTTATGGAAATGCTCAAAAACAATGATGCTCAAAATATATTATGGAGGTTACTTGGACTACCTTTGGATAGTCCTAAAGTAAATCAGATTTGATCCCAACATTTTGATCCCAATTTATGGTAAAAGGATCCTGTGCATTATTTTATATTCTCTTTTGTGTCAAAGCTTCAGAGAGTATTCAATTCTAAAATTATCAGTTTTCATCCAGTCTTTCTTCTCTTTCCTTACTACCTCCTCTTCCCATTTTTTCCTTCAAAACTAGATTTTTACATAAAAATTATTCAAATAAATTAACAAAAACTTAACAAATAGCAAGATATGAAATACAGAGACGGATCCAAGATGGCAGACTAGAGGGAGGCTGCATTCCTTGTCACTCCGTAACTCAGGTTTCAAGCAGAGGAAAACTGTTTCTCTGTGAGGCAGTCTTTGCTGTTCATCGATCCCCTGCTGTTTATCCCATTTGTCCACCCCTGGTGTTTACCCTATTTGTCCATTTTTTACCCCATTTACACCATCTGCCAGCATGTCACCTACTTTTTTGAGTGTAGAACACTCACTGACTACAGCCTATCATTCGCCATTTGTCCATTTGCTTGCCTCTTCCCTGCATATCATCTGCCTTTCACCTACCCATCACCCATCACCCAAGGTTCACTTGCCAATCCTCTGCCTGTAGCCTCCAGACTGCCCACAGTCAGCAGATCTGCTGCCCAGTGTTGCCTGGAAGTGCATTGTCACAGCACATGCAGGTTTGGTTACACATGGTTGCTGACATTTTGGGACAACAGCCAGGACTGCAGGACTCCTGTCCCAACCAACTGCACCTTGCTCCAGGATCCCTCAGACCAACCAACCGTGCCCCACTCAGACTAAGCACCCGCACCCTGTGCTGCAGCTCCCCATTTGACAACACATTTGGAAGCCAGTGTAGCCATCTTGGATTATCCTGGAAGCAGAAGCTGCCATCTTTAGGTGGGACAAATCCCATCCTGAGATGCCTACTGGAGACTGGAAGTTCATTGTCAGATACCTCTCATGCATCACAATACTGAAGATTGGAAGGTTTGAATAGTATATGCCTGTTATAGTGCAGATTTTTTTCTCCTTTTTGAAAATTTTCGTTTTTATTTGTTTATTTTTTCTCACTCGCTCTATTTTCCTTTTGTTTGTTTCCTCAAAGTCTCTTTCTTCCTTTTCTCAGGCTAACAACCAACTTCTTTTGATTCTGCTTTCATACTTCCTACCATCTAGAACTTCTATATATCTTTTCTTATCCCATTAACAGTTACATCCTACGCCCCTCCCCATCCTCCTTGTCCACCATGAGAAACTATAGACCTCCTTGCAAATCTATTGGTTATACTATAGATAATAATCAAACTCATCCTCTGTTTATTATGACAACACTGTTAATGTCTTCATAGTGGCTACTTGGTTTAAGACTGCATATTTTCTGTACTGGGTGATGCTAATATTGATCCCTCCCTTAAAGAAGAGGTTTTGGAAACCTGTAGGGCCACTATAAGCTATAGGGGGGAAATGGCCATACCCCAGACCTGTACTGCTATAGGGGAAGATACATGAACAACATGAAAAAACAAGGGAAGAAAGTGTTCCAAACAAACCAAGATTCTGTATTAATAGAATTCAATGACAGCAAGGTAGAAGAAATGTCAGAAAAGGAGTTCAGAACATATTTAATTAAAATGATTCATGAAGCAAAGGATGAGCTAAAAGAAAAATGCAGGTAATGAATGATCACTCCAGCAAATTTCTCAGCCTAGACGCTAAAAGCTAGAAGGGCTTGCAGCAATGTATTTCAAGCTCTGAAAGAAGATGATTGCCAACAAAGAATCTTATACCCAGCAAAACCAATCTTCAGATTTGAAGACAAAATGAAATCTTTCCATGATAAACAAAAGTTAGAAGAATTTACAAATAGAAAGCCTGCACTACAGAACATTCTCAGCAAAATATTTCATGCAGAGGAAATGAAAAACAACAGAGTAAGTGAGAAAAGGGAGAAACTATCCCAAAGAAAAAGTCAATCAAAGGAGAAATCAAGTCAAGTTAAAAAACAAAGATAGCCAAAATGACTGGGAATGAAAATCATATCTCAATAATAACCCTGAATGTTAATGACCTGAACTCATCAATCAAAAGACACAGATTGGCATATTGGATTAAAAAGAAAGACCCAACAATATTTTCCCTCCAAGAGACACATCTCATAGAAAAAGACATCCGCAGACTAAAGGTGAAAAGGATGGGAAAAAACATACCATGCACACAGGCTCAGTAAAACAGCAGGGGTTTCCATCCTCATATCTGATAAAGTGAACTTCAAGCCAAAGTTAGTCAGAAGGGATAAGGAAGGTCACTTCATACTGCTTAAGGGAACCATAAATCAGGAAGACATAATGATCCTAAATATTTATGCACCAAACAATGGCATATCCATGAATGTCAAACAAATCCTTTTCAATTACAGGAACCAAACAGACCACAACACAATAATTTTGGATGACTTTAACACACTGTATCACCACTGGATAGGTCCTCCAAACAAAACTAAACAAAGAAAGCATAGAACACAATAACTTAGATTTAACAGACATATATAGAATATTCCATCCATCAAAAAACAAATACACTTTCTTCTCAGCAGCATATGGATCCTTCTCTAAAATAGACCATATATTATGCCACAAAGCAGTCCTTAGTAAATACAAAAAATAGAGATACTACCTTGTACTCTATCAGATCATAATGGAATCAAATTAGAAATTATTGATAAAATAAAAAACAGAAACTACTCCAACACCCGGAGACTAAATAATATGCTATTGAATGAAGCATGGATAACAAAGACATCAGGGAGGAGACAAAAAAAATTCTTAGAGGTAAAGGAGAATGACGATACAACATATAAAAATGGCTGGGACACTATGAAAGCAGAACTAACAGGAAAATTCATTGCATGGAGCACATTCAAGAAAAGAATAAAAAGTCAACAACTAAATGACCTAACATTACATCTCAAAGCCCTAGAAAAGAAGAGCAGAACACCAAAAGTTGTAGAAGACAGGAAATAATTAAAATAAGAGCTGAAATCAATGAAATTGAAATGAAAGAAACAATTCAAAAAATTGCAAATGTTGGTTCTTTGAAAAAGTAAACCAATAGATAAACCCTTAGCCACACTAACAAAGAGAAGGAGAGAGAAATCTCAAATTACTAAAATTTGTGCAAAAAGGAAATATCACAGACACCATACATAACATAATTAGAAGCTACTTTGAAAATCTATACTCCAACAAAATAGAAAATCTCAAAGACATCAACAAATTTCTAGAGACATATAATCCTCCCAAACTGAACCAGGAAGACATACACAATTTAAACAGATCAATTTCAAGTGCCAAAATAGAAGAAGTCATCAAAAGCCAACCAAGCAAGAAAAGACCAGGACCAGACAGATGTTAGCTGAGTTCCACAAGACTTTCAAAGAAGAACTTACACCAATACTCCTTAAAATATTCCATGGAGTAGAAAAGAGGAAACCCTTTAAACTCATTCTATGAAGCTAGTACCAAAATCAGACAAAGATGCATCAAGGAAAGAAAATTTTATACCTATATCTCTGATGAACATAGATATAAAAAATCCTTGCAGTGGCAAACTACATACAAAAACATATTAAGAAGATAGTGCACTGCGATCAAGTGGGATTCATCCCAGGGATTCAAGGTTGGTTCAATATCTGGAAATCAATAAATATAATTCATCACATCAATATACTTAAGGTTAAGAATCACATGATTATTTCAATAGATGCAGAGAAAGAGTTTGACAAAATTCAGCACCCCTTCATACTCAAATCACTAGAAAAGATAGGGAGAGTAGGAACATACCTCAACATTGTAAAGGCTGTCTATGCTAAGCCCACAATCAACATCTTTCTTAATGTAGAAAAACTGAAAGCATTCCCTCTAACATCTGGAACAAAATAGGGATGCCCTCTTTCACCACTTCTATTCAACATCATGCTTGAAATACCAGGCAGAGCAATAGGACATACCAAAGAAATTAAAGGGATATGAATAGGAAAAGAACACAAGTTATCACTATTTCCCAATAACATGATTCTATATTTAGAGGATCCAAAAAAATCCACCAAAAAACTTCTAGAACTAACAAATGAATTCAGCAAAGTAGCAGAATATAAAATCAATACACAAAAATCTAATGCATTTCTATTCCTAAGTGATGAATCCTCTGAAAGAGAAATTAGGAAAATTACTCCATTCAAAATAGCCTCAAAAAAATAAAATAAAATACTTGGTAATCAATCTACAGAAAACTAAAGAAAGAAATTAGAGAAAACCTTAGAAGATGGAAAGATCTTCCATGTTCTTGGATAGGCAGAATTAATATTGTCAAAATGGCCATACTACCAATGGCACTATACAGATTTAACACAATTCCAATTAAAATCCCAATGACGTTCCTCATAGAAATAGAGCAAGCAATCATGAAATTCATTTGGAGGAATAAGAGACCCAGAATAGCTAAAGCAATTCTTAGCAAGAAGAGTGAAGCAGGGGGTATCACAATACCAGACCTTCAACTATATTACAGAGCAATAGTAACAAAAACAGCATGGTATTGGTACCAAAATAGACAGGTAGATCAATGGTACAGAATAGAGGACAGAGATAAACCCACATAGGTGCAGTTATCTCATACTAGAAAAAGGTGCCCAAAACATACAATGGACAAATGATAGCCTCTTCAACAAATGGTGCTGGCAAAACTGGAAATTCATATGCAGTAAAATAAAATTAATCCCCTATCTCTCACCCTGTACGAAACTCAACTCAAAATGGATCAAGGATCTAGAAATTAGACCTGAGATCCTTCACCAAATAGAAGAAAAAGTAGGCCCAAATCTTCATAATGTTGGCTTAGGACCAGACTTCTTTAACCCCCAGACTGCAAGAAATAAAATCAAGAATCAATAAATGGGATGGGTTCAAATTAAAAAGCTTTTTCTCAGCAAAGAACAATCAATAATGTGAAAAGAGAACCTATAGAGTGGGAGAAAATCTTTTCCACACACACACACACACACACTGCAGACAGAGCACTAATCTCCAAAATTTATAAAGAACTTTAAAAACTTTATACCAAAATAAAATGAACCCAATCAATAAATGGGCTAAGGAACTTGGCAGACACTTCACAGAAGAAGATATACAGGTGATCAGCAAATGTAAAAAAAAGTGCTTATCATCTCTAGTAATTAGAGAAATGCAAATTAAAATCATCCTAAGATTTCAACTAACTCCTATTAGAATGGTTATTATCAAGAACACAAACAAAAAGTGTTGGTGTGGATGTGGGGGAAAAGGGACACTCCTAAATTGCTGGTGGAGTTGCAAATTGGTGCAGCTACTCTAGAAAGTAGTATGGAAATTCCTCAGAAAACTTGGAATGGATCCACCATTTGACCCAGCTATCCTACTCCTTGGTTTATACCAAAGGACTTAAAATCAGCATACTACAGTAAAGCAGTCACGTCAATGTTCATAGCTGCTCAATTCACAATAGCTAGATTGTGAAACCAACCTAGATGCCCTTCAACTGATGAATGAATAAAGAATCTGTGGTAGATATACACAATGGAATATTACTCAGCCATGAAGAAGAACAAAATTATGGCAATTGCTGGTAAATGGGTGGAGTTGGAGAATATCATGCTAAGTGAAACAAGTCAAGCCCAAAAAACCAAAGGCCAAATGTTTTCTCTGATAAGTGGATAATGATACATAACTGGAGTGGGGGCAGGGTAGCAGGGTGGGGGCAAGAAGAATGGAGTAACTTTGGATTGCATAGAGGGTACTGGGGTGGGAGGAGGTGGGGGTATGAAAGATGGTGGAATGAGACAGACATCATTACCCTATGTACATGTATGATTACATGAATGGTGTGAATCTACATCGTGCACAACCACAGAAATGAAAAGGTATAACCCATTTGTGTACAATGCATCAAAATGCAGTCTGTAAAAATAAATAAACAAATAAATAAAAATATCCACACAGAAAAATCTAACAGAGAACAATCTGAAAAGGAAATTAAAAATAATTCAATTTATAATAATATCAAAAAGAGTGAAGTAGGGCTGTAGATGTAGTCAGTGGCACAGTATTTCCTTAGCCTGCACAAGGTCCTAGGTTTGATCCTCAGCACCAGAAGGAAAAAAAAAACTTAAGAATTAAATTAATCATGGAGGTAAAAGAATTGTACAATGAAAACCAAAAAACATTGCCAAAAGAAGTTGAAGACATAAATAAATAGAAGAACATCCATGTTCATGGGTTAAAAGACTTAATATTTTAATGTTTAAATGTCCAGACCACCCAAAACACTCTCAATATAATCCCTATCAAAATCCCCATGGGACTTTTTAAATAATTTTTTTCTTTAGTTTTTAGGTGGACACAATATCTTTATTTTATTTATTTTTATGTGTGCTGAAAATCAAACCCAGAGACTCAGACATGCTAGATGAGTGCTCTACCACTGAGACACAACTCTAGCCCCCCATGGGACTTTTTGCAAAAATAGAAAAATGAACCCTAAAATTCATATGGAATGTCAAGAAACTTCAAATAGTCAAAACAATTATGAAAATGAAGAGCAAAGCTGGAGGACTCACACTCTCTGATTTAAAAATATAACACAAACGATAGCAATCAAAACAGAATGGGACCACCAAAAAGATAGACATCAAGTTCAATGGAGTAGAAAGGCACACAGAAATAAATCCTTCCATATGTGGTGAAGTGATATTTGACAAGGGTGTCAAGAACCTTCAATGGGAAAAATAGTCTTTTCAATAATGGCACTAAGAAAACTATACAGCCATATGCGGAAGAATGGAGCTGAACTCTTACCTATTACCATACACAAAAATTAAATGAAAATAGATTAAAGACATCAATGTAAAACCTAAAAGCAGTAAAACTCTCAGAAGAAAACGTAAGTTGAAAACTCAATGACATTGTATTTAGTAAAGGTTTCTTAGATCTAACACTAAAAGCAGAGGCAACAAAAGAAAAACACAAACTGGACATCATGAAAATATTTCAAATTGGGCATCAAAATTTGTTATCAGTAAAAAAGCAACTCATTGAATGGGAGAAAATATTTTGCAAATCATATATCTGATAAGAGATTAATTTCTAAAATATATAGGGAACTTCTAGAACTCAAAACAAAAAGTGATTCAAAATATGCAGAGGACGTCAATGAACTTTTTTCCCAAAAAGATACTTACATAGTTAATAGCCAAATGAAAAGATGATCAACATTGCTAACAATTAAGGAAATGCAAGTCAACACTACAATGAGGTACCATCTTACAATCATTAGTATGGCTAGTATTTAAAAACAAAAAGAAATAAAAAGTTCTGGTGAGGATTTTAGAATTGCAATCCATGTACAATGTTGGTAGGAATGTACAATTATATAAAAAAACAAAATGGTGGTTTCTTAAAAAATTAAAATAAAATTTCCAGAAACAATTAAGCTTCTGGGTAAATACCCAAAAGAACAGAGAGCAAAGTCTTGAAGAGATATTTGTGCCTTTATGTTCATAGCAGCATTATTCATGAGAGATAAAAAGTGAAAACCAACTAAAAGTGTACATTAATGGATAAGCACACACACACACACACACACACTCTGAAATATTACCTTTTTAAAAAGAAAGAAATTCTGACACATGCCACAACACAGATGAATCTTGGAAACATTACACTCAGTGAAAAAATAAGTCAATCACATACATAAAAATTGCATGTGATTCCATTTATTTGAGGTACTTTGTGGAGACACAATTACAGAGATAGAAGGTAGAACAATGGTTGCCAAGGGCTAGGGCGGAGGAAACAGTGGGAAGTCACTGCTTAATGAGTATAGAGTTTCAGTTTTATAAGACAAAAAGAGTTTGGGATACGGGTTTTGGTGATGCTTGCACATTTTAAATGCATTTAATATCACTGAACTGGACACTTAAAAATAGCTGTGAGGGTGGTAAATTTTATGTTATCTATGTGTTACCACAATAAAAAATAAGGAGAAACTATTTAGAACTTAGCCATTTATGAGATAAGTATATAAAAGTAATGTAGATGACAAAAATACATGTTGAAGACCATTCGTACTTACTACCTTGCATGAGTTTATCTTCCACACACTTCATACATGTCAAGCTTCCCAAGAGGTTTTATTTCCTTATTGACACCAACAGCTTTGGCTTCCACACAGAGACTGATGACTCCCAAATCCACTTCTTTAGCTCAGAACCTTCGGACTTCAGTTTGGAGTGGATTACTCCATAATGAATATGCCACTGTCACTTTATCTGAACACATTCAAACAAAACACAATTTTTCCCCAAAAAACTCACCTCTTCTCTGCGTTTCTGATTTGAGATACTAGTACCACAAACCTGCTTGTTCATCCAGGGATGCAGCAGCCGTATTAGAGACATGACCCTCAGGTCTTTTTAATCTGTTTCTTCCCTGCTACTCACACCATTTCTTCTCGAAGTTAAAACCCTCATCTCTTTTCCTCTGGATATTGCAGTACCATTATAATTAGATGCCTTTCCCTCAGTCTGGCCTGCTTCCAACTCCTCCTTCTAATTATTGCCCGAATAATGTTTCTAAAATGTGAATATCATTTCTCTTCTCTGCTTAAAACTCCTTCTGTCTATCCCTGTAGTTTTCACATTAGAATTCAGAGTCCCTCACACTCACATGAAGCCCTTCATGGCCAGGCACCCACTGCTCTTACTTCTTCCTTCACTCCTCCACATGCTTTTAAACCCTAGTCAACATGAACAGAGTAAAAATGATTTACACATGTACACTGTCTCAGATGCTCCTCCAGTCAATGCATTTTTCCTTCCCAATTTCAAACTAATTCCCATTTACTGTTTTCAAATTCAGCTCAAAGGCAGACTACTTCTCTACCATTCCCAGAATCCTTCTTTATTTTTTTTATTTTGTTTTTAATTTACAGACTGCATTTTGATTCATTGTACACAAATGGGGTACAACTTTTTCTTTCTATGGTTGTGCACAATGTAGATTCATACCATTTGTGTAATCATACATGTAATGATATCTGTCTCACTCCACCATCTTTCATACTCCTGCCCCCTCCTCCCTCTCATTTCCCTTTACATAATCTAAAGTTCCTAAATTCTTCTCTTATCCCCCACCCCATAACCCCCATTATGTATCATCATCCACTTATCAGAGAAAACATTCAGCCTTTGGTTTTGGGGGGCTTGGCTTATTTCACTAAGCATGATATTCCCCAATTCCATCTATTTATCTTCAAATGCCATAATATTATTCTTCTTTATGGCTGAATAATAATCCATTGTGTATATATACCACAGTTTCTTTATCCATTCATCTGTTGAAGGGCATCTAGGTTGGTTCCACAATCTAGCTATTGTGAATTGAGTTACTATAAATATTGATATGACTGCTTTACTGTAGTATGCTGATTTTAAGTCCTTTGGGTATAAACTGAGGAGTGGGATGGCTGGGTCAAATGGTGGGTCCATTCCAAGTTTTCTGAGGAATCTCCATACTGCTTTCCAGAGTGGCTGCACCAATTTGCAACTCCACCAGCAATATACAAGTGTACCTTTTTCCCCACATCCACATCAATCCTTCTTGATCCCATCTGTCTGACATATGTTCTCACTGAGCATACCTCTATCATAAATTTTATTATACAGAACTGTAATAGTTGATTTAAAAATCTACATACCTATCAGACTGTAAGCATCTTTGAGCCTTGACAATATATGCACCTCACTTCATCTAACCATACCTAGAACAGTATTGGTCAACCTCCTTCAGTACAGAGCTGGCAAATGAATCATAGGAAGAAGGGATACAAAGCATGTGCCTACCAAGTCCAGAAAAATCCTTAGGCTTTGAAAAGCATTCTCCACTCCAGGTAAATATTTATAAAATATTTATCTGACAGTTTGATCCAGATTTATTTCTTGTAAGAAGAAAATCTTTATTTCTTCTTGTAAGAAGAAAAATCTTTATAAAATTTTAGAAAAAGTTGAGAAAAAAGAAAAAATATGTAATATACACCATATATACACATATCATGTATATCTCTATCTGTATATCAGGCTCAGTAAATTTAATATAATAGTTTGAAGAGGAAAATAAACAAAAAAATCACCAGTCAGCATTTAAAAAAATAATTGTCATGTATATTCTTCCTTCATCCACACAAATACACATACAAACACTCAAGAGAATTATTGTTTGCATTTTTAAAAAATGCAAGTTGCTATCCTATTAGATTAAAAAATGTTCCCTAAAGAGTACTTCTCAATCCATGCATAATAAAATGGTGGAATGGAAATTCCCAAGCTCTCAGTGTAAGCTTTGGAACCCACTAAGAAGCTTGGCCCTAACATTTACTTCCCAGTAATAAATGGAACCTCCAGGACAGCTTCTGAAAACTCATGAGCATAAGAACATTTTATAATACCAGAGCTAGTAACCTTTATTTACCTTTAGGTAAATAAAGAAGTATCCAGATTATAGTTACTACTGCCGGAGTAACCCAGGCAACAAGTGCCTTCCACAATAGCAGAGTCATAATATTCCCATTCATTGCATTCCCAGTTATTTAAGTTGAGGCGTGAGGATTTACAGATAACTAAATTACTTTCACTTGATTCACTCAGCAAGTAGATTTTATTTGAATTAAGCCCATTCCCTTCCACATTAAGGATGCACTATTTCAATCAAAAAACAGCATGATGGGTTAGCAAATAATATCCAATGTTTGGGGGAAGAGAACACTATTAAGTTTAAGTCATTCTGTGCCAGTAAAATGATTATCCCCAAAGGTCAATAGTAAGTTAACTTAAAGGGCACTAAATTCTAATAGCAAAGAGAATTCCATTATAATTTTGTGTCAAGAGCAGGAATTAACATTTCACTTTAAAAGTCATACAGATGTGCTTAAAAAATTCTCTGCACTTTCCATGCAATTTTACTGTGAACCTAAAACTGCTCTAAAAATAAGTCCTTTTGGAGCCAAGCACTGAGATCAGATCTCATGACTGAGTCCCTGTTTAACTTCTTCTGATCCTTGTCTTCCAGGAAAATTGGGTAGAGAACTTTTTCTTTCATTACCGTGAGTTCAGTGATCAGTGAGAGGACCTTGGGGCATCCACCCCTGCCCCCAGCTTGTACATTGTGTAACATGTCAGGAACTGCATGCGGGCAAACTAATCCATGACAACAATAGCCTGAGGAAATAATGATCTTTGTTCTTGAGATGTGCAGGACTAAAAAGCATCTCAACAAGGTGAGATGCTTAATCATCTAAGCAAGGTGATTAGAATCAGATCTGTATCATCTGGTCCACACCCTGTGAGAGAGCACACGCCAGTCTAAGAACAACCATCAGTCACCTACATAAACTACTTTTAAATCCCCTTCCCAGCAAGATGAACTTTGTGACAGGAGTACTCCATCTTCTTGTCTGCTCTAATGAAACTGCCTTTCTTATCTCAACACCTTGTCTCTTGACTTAATTGGCCTATTATGTGACAAGAAGATGGACTTGGGTTCAGTAACACTATTTTTAATCTCAAAGTTATTTTGTGGGATGGATAAAATAGTCTCTAACAATACACACCCATCCATAGGATGGCAAAACTACTTAAGATCAATTCAGTCCTACCTCTCCCTTTGGAGTCTCTAGACACTTTCTAAGCTGTATTGAAAACAAAACTTTCCCCAACAGCCTATTTCAAGAGTAGCCAATTTTTCTTATTCCTAGGTCCTCGCTTCCAAATAAGTTCTCCATAAAACTAACAAAAGAAACAAATGGCTGTGCACAGGCAGCAAACACCTAGATTCCCTCCAATGCTGCTCACTGTTGAAACACACAGCTGCCCTGTGTCCGATGGAAAATGACTCCAACCCCTCCACTCAGCCTCCTACAGTGAAGCTTGTCAGAGTCCAGAAGTCTCCAGTAATGTGTTTACCACCTTACTATTTGTCTTTGGTAGATGTGTGTGTGTGTGTGTGTGTGTGTGTGTGTGTGTGTGTGTTGCATGTCTGGGAGAGAGAGTACCATTATCTATATGACCATCCATAGAATAAATTCACAATGGAGATGAAAGTTGGAGTATCTACTCTGTACCCTTCCATGGAACTTGGAATGTCACACATGACTCTATCCTCTCTTGGGTGTTACCCCACTGCAAGCAGCTCAAACAAATAGAAACTGTTGGAATCCAATGCGAGTAAAACTAGCCCCTATTGGTTTAACGAAGAGGTTTCTGCTAAGGTGTTCTGTTCTATTCTCATGTAGAAAGAACTTAACATACAGCAACACCCTCTGGAAGACTGGGTGTCTCAAGAGGCGTTCTTTAGGCCTTGGGAAGGTCCTGTTTTTCATGTAGTTTACATTTACACTGTCTACTTGGTAATTCAACATAGTTACCAAGTCTTGGAGGAAAGTCTTACAAACTCCTAGGGCTGCATGTGGCACTGGGCGGAGCATCAGGAGCTTGCACTGTCACGGGTGCCTTCATGAAGCCAGCAGCAAGTCCTGAAGGCACTGTGGCTAATGTGCCAGAAGAGGATCAGCAGGGGAGGAAGAAGTGACTCACCCAGGAAATAGCGGCAGACAGAGCACCTGACACCACTGAGCCACAGTCTGCTGCTCATATTGGGGCACAAGTGAGAACCCCCACATCCTCCCATCCTTCAGCCAGGAAATACCAAAATGTCTCAAAGCCAGGCTTGAGTTTTCAGCTCATAACCTGACAAGGAAGTGATGAATTTAACTGAAAGAAAGCAAAATAAAGTCTTGTCTTTTGTCTCACTCTCCAAGAATAAGGCCGGCTGTGGGAACACAGAGGGAGCAGCAAGGCCAAGTCAACAAATGAAATGAATCCTCTGTGAACAAAGCAAGCAGTCAGCATGGATGTTCAGGGCAGGTTAGAAAGAAGTGTGGCATTTGGTGGAAATCAATAGGTAGAGATTTCATATGTCAGGAGAACATGAGGCAAAATAACTGATAAAATGTAAATGATACAAAACTTCACCCCTGGAAAAGCTAGCTAGGTGCCACCAATTTCCTTTCCTGAAGTTAATTAACTTCCAGTTTTGGCTGAACGATTGCATATCCCAACTGCCATAGAGCAGGCAAGCGCCACGTGTTCTGCCAGTTAGACATAAGCAGACGCATTGGGAGACTCCTGGGAGGCCTGATTAAAGATAGCTGCCTCCATTGGAAGAAAAGTCCCCGTTGTTTTTCCTTTTCTTCTTCTTCCTGTGATCTCTAATTTGGGCACGATGGCTGGAACTTCAAAAAGCTTTCAGGACTCTAAGGTGACCTTGAAGACAGAACCACATGCTAGGATGAAGAACAGAAATTGAGAAAGGCTTGAATCCCTAGTGACCACAGAGCCACCAGATCTACCCAATGCTCTGTCTCTGGACTTGCTTTGCAATGGAGAAAAATAAACATCTATACTATTTAACTGTTATTTTAGGTTCTCTGTAATATTCAGCTAGGTTGAATCTCAAATGATACCACAACTACCCAGCACAGAACTCCTAGGAGAACTAATGTCAGAAGACACACAGGTGAGCATCAGCATAATTGGGAAAAGTGAAGGAAAAGAGGCATATAAACCAGACAGATGTCTGTGAATTGACCAGATGTCTTGGTCAATTATAAACTTAGAGAAATATCTAAGGTTACGATTCCAAGTCATTGTATGCCCCTAATAAGATAAATGTGGGGTAAATTGTACACAGTGTTTATTCCAGAATTTAAGTTCAGCTATTCTCAACAAATCCTTCTTCACCTTCAAAAAGTTTAGAGATAAAGAAACTCACCAGTGGAAATGTGGTAGTAGAGGGAATGCTTAGCATGTTTCAGGCCCTGAGTTTGATCCCCTCCACCAAAAATACAAAAAAGAAAGAAACTCACCAGTATTTATAGGGACTGGGACTTTGCCTATTTAATACCATCCAGTGTCTGATGCCCACAGTGAGAGAAAACACATCGGCAGGACTCCTCTGCAATACTGATGTTTATAGATTTATTCCTAGGTGCCACACGTGCAACCCAAAATCCAAGGGAAACACAAAGTCAAAACCATGTAATCTTTTATTGGGAATCTGATATGCATATGTCCTCTACTAGATAGAGAAGCTAATAAGAGAGATTCTCTGCACTCAGAGAATTTAGTTAAAAAAGGACAACGAACAATTAAACACTATCATGGGAAGGAAGGACCGGAGAGCTCATGGGAAGTGGACTGATACAAAAGAATAAGGAAATGTTCTCACAAAATCACCTTTGGAAAAAGTCACATTAGCTCTCCAACAAAAAGAGAGGAAGAGGTAGTGTGGGAAATATCTAGGCAGCGAAACTCATGTATGAATGTGAGAATAGTAGAGAGAGCAAGGTACACCTAGGGTTGGGTAAGTGGTTTGCTGAATGAACTGCATTTGGTGAGGCACAAACAGGAAGTATATGATTTTTCTCCTATGGCTGAGTTTCACTAACTACATTGAATCCTCTCTGGCCCCAGCCTCTTACTGCCATCCTGGGCCAACTCCACCCTTGTTCAGTCATTTACGGATCCAAAATAATTTTACTTTCAGATATCAAAAATTCCAGGTCATATAAATGAAAAATAGAATTTCATTCAGTCTTGTAGCTTTAAATGCCTCAAAATATCCCTGTTTCTGGCTCTAGACCCAACCTCTCCTTCGAACTCATTACCTTCATGATATCTGCACTCAGATGTCTAATAGATATCTCAAAATGAACCTGATCCAACATGCTTCTTCTACAGTGGAACATTTTTCAGTTAATAGGAGTTTTATCCTTCAAGTTGCTCAGGCTAAAAATCATACTAGTCTTCTCTGCGCTTCATTCCCTACATCTAATCTATCAGCAAACCTGGATGTCTTTATTTGTTTGGAAACATTTTTCACCTCTTACACATGTAATCCCCTACCCCTGCTAATTTGTCCTTTCTTCTCTCCTACATCATTTTTTTCCTTAGCACATATCACTTTCTACATATTCATTTTTACTATAAACCTCATTCATTTCTCCTTGCGTATAGATAATAAGGTCAATAATGCCAAATATATTTATATATTTTGTTCATTCTTGTATTCCCTGAATCTAGAACAGTGCCAGGCATAAAATAAATGATTGATCATATGTTCATCAAAGAAATGAGTTAATTACATCCCATTCCCAATTTCTTTTCCTAAGACAAGTCTCTCAGACCTGCAATGGGGAGGGAGTTGGTTCCTTTTTTTTTAATTAACTCTTCCTACTCAATTTTTTCTTTACCCCTTCAGGCTTCTCCAAGGTCAGGAATAAGAAAAGGAGAGATTAGAAGTCAGGGTAGAGTCCTTCCTGTGTGACAGGTATGCTCCCAGTTCTCCCATGGCTGACTGGCTAAGTATTTTGCTGTCCATTATGGAGAAGCTTCAAATGCTTACTGTTTCAGAAATGCTTGGATGTTGTTGAGAAACTTTTCCAGACCTCTATAGAAATCTCACTACTACATCTGTTCCAAATGGACAGCACCTCCCATATAAACTCTTTAATAAATTCCCCCAAGTTCATTCTTGGGAATGAACATTCTTGTATGAACTTCATGCACATTATGTACCTGGATCTCCTGACCTCTGCCAGAGTTGACCATTCCCTCCATCGCTTCCACTTGTCCCATGGGAAACAACCTTGCTTTGTCAAATGCTTTTCCTACCAACTATTATTTATTTCTTTTACCTTGGTACTTCAGTCAGCCTACTGCCCTTCAGATTCACCAGAGGGATAAAAAATACCAGGCTCCATGTTCATATATGTTTTCAATCCCTGGGGGAGAACTGTCTCAGAAATTCTCTCAACACTCAGCTTCAGTATTCTCCCAGGCACAAGTAATCATTTTTTACTATAGTAAATATCTAGAAGGGTTGTGGGGTTTGGGGTCCCTCTCTTTCAGACACCTCCAATGTCCATGAGTGATGCTGTCAATGACTCCTCATGTGGCTTGAGGAAGAGGATGTGGTCCCTCTGGTTTCCATGGAGAAAGGAGAAGAAATACCATCTAACACTACCATCTAACACTAGAAATTCCACTTTCTAATAAGTTATCTTTTGGTTTTTTAAAAATTTTTCTCTTGTATAGTATAGAGGTGATCTATGGAAAATGATAGTCACCCACTCATTTTACTACTATAAAAATCCCCTAGAAGTATGAAGCAGCTCCTTTGAGGAGTAATGAGTATCTACTACATATGACTCTTACCTTTGAGGCTTTCATTGAAATTCTAAAACAGTAGGAAAAATCTCATTCCACTTTCATTAATATCCATATTTGGCTCAGTATACCAAAAGTTTAGAGTGAAAAGTAGAGCATTCCCGGATATAAAGCTGGGAGGATCCTACTTCATAAAAGATTTTGTATGCCATGCTAGGAAATCTGTACTTTATTTGAATGTCATTTAAGAATCATTGAAGAGTTTTGAGCAAAAAAAGTAAAAAGGACTCATTTGTGCCACATGAGGCATAAATATTCTGGTAACATGATAAAGAGTGGATTAAATGGGAGCAATCCTGAATCTGACCAGTTATAGAAAGCCGAAGCAATAATCTAGTCAAAAGGTGATCACAGCTTGAGCAAAGGAATTGAAGATGTCAAGAAATGGTAGAAAATAGAGATACTGAGATGGCAGAGGAGACATATTTGGAGAGGGCAACTAGTGAGGAAGATGACTGAGTCACAAGTATATGCCTGAACACTTATTTGGATGGTGAAGAAATTCACTATGACAAGAACACTGGAAAAAGAAGATTTGGTGTGGAAGATGATTAATGTAAATGATAAAAAGAACACCAACATTGCAAGGTAATAATGACACATGACAAAGAAGAGGCACAGTTCAGTGCCACAGGGGCTCAGAGAAAAGGTAGACTCCCTGAGTCTGTGGGCAGAAATGTCCATTGGAGGATGAGGTATTTGCCTTGGACGTCCAAAATCAGAAAGGATGTCAATAATAAGAAAGGATAGGGGCACAAAAGGTACAGAAATGACAAGTCAAACAACTCACATGAGACACAAATTGATCATGAGACAGATATTTAGCAAACTGGTAGAAATGAGCTAAGATCCAAATTTAATGGCAGACATATTCAAAACACACAAAACTTGGGGGAAAAGCAAGAAAGAACTCAAACATTCTCCTAGGCTATGATATTCAACACACACAGAAACAAGTACACATTTTGCCCAACTTTTTATTTCATGTAAGTCAAGTCTGCCCAATTTGGCAGGTTGATGGTGTCCACTACAACCATGGACATTACTGAACACTTAATTAGGCACAACCTACTGATTGAGAAAGGCTATAAGAATTTCAGATGAATATTTGTGCTTAACTAATCTGCCACTGTTTTTTAAGGAATTAAGAGTGGCAGGAAGGAGCATGAATAAAGGAGGCAAAAGAAAGGAATCTATAGATTCAATTCTTTTGAATTATTTAGAGGTTTTTGACAGCATAACTTAATGAAGGCTGCTTTGAGAATTTAAATGAATGTGGATTTGTGGTACAAAAGATTTTTTGTCATGAATGGAGAACTGGCTTAATATTAGGGAAAAGGAGACAGTGATAAATGAGCATATCTTTTTTTATAAGTATTGAGGTGATTAACACATTCACTTAATTAGGTGCATTCAGGATCTCCGCAGAAATGTTATTATTACCCACTAGTATTATGGGAAATGTTTTTGTTCAGATTTCTCATTAAGACTACGAGCAAACCTCTAATTAAATCTGGGGAGGGTCACATTATAAATCAGACAACTTTTATTTGAAGGTAATCTTTAAAAATCATTTGTAACTCTGAGATTATGATCTGTGAAATATCTGGAAAGTTTTACCTAAGAATGGCATTTAGAAAGCAATGCAACCAACTCACTCTGGCTCTTTTTGACTTCTGTGAAGAGTACTAAGCTGTAAAACACTGACTTCTAAGGAATATAAGCAATACAAGAATCAGAATATGGTACTATAAGCAGAGATGTTTTATTCCTTCTCTTCCCTTGAACTTTTTATTAATTCAGCTAAGAATAAAAATAAAATAGAATTCCATTAGCTATATTGAGTGCCTTACAATGCTTTTTTCTCATTACCAAGCAATGCTTTCAGTAGGAATCCAGAATATTCCATCAAAACAGAATGGTAAGGTCAGCACTGGAGGTCTGTTATAGGCAGCTAAAGAGAAAGAAGCAGAGTTCCGATATGATACTGATACAGTAACCCCAGTAAATCCAATTACTTGAGACAATCAATTTCTAAATTGGCTACCAGGCCCAGAGAGGACTAAGAGTGTGTTGACAATCCAGCTTTTTAATGTTTTTGATCTGAAGTTTCCTGCAGGGCATTCCTGCTAATGGAGCTAACCAAACTTGTTGGCCGTAGTGACAACTACATTTAGAGAACAGCACGGTGTTTCTGCCTGGAGCCTCCATTTCATCTGAGCTTAGTGAAAATGGGTCTGGAAAATATCACAATATACATATTCATTATAACCAAATATATACATTTGCTGAATAAATCTATTCAAGAACCCACTAAACCACATTGGACTAAGTTTTCCAATATGAAAAATATAGATAATTAATGATAGTCTGTGATTCACAATAATTCAAAAACTCTATTCACAAAAATTCCAAAATACCTTTTAGGAACCTTTATCAGGATAGCATATACCAATAGAAAGAAGGAAGGCTATATGTCTTTCAGTTGCTATTAAAGAACAGGTCTGACACCTCAACTCCAAACAATAACAAAGTAATCAAAACACTGTGAGGCATTATTAAAACTATTTATTTCAGAGAGTAAATAAGTATATTAGATACAGCTTTCACTTTTTTGTTTTTATCCAGTGTAGAAGTCTCTCCTATGCTATTTTCCACAAAGAGCTATCACCCAATGTCCAAACTTGCATTTAAACAAATCTTGTAACACCAAAGAGAATTCTTTTTACCAGTTGAGCAAAAAAAAGATGTTTATATCTAGCCTTTCTGCTCTGTATTTCTTCTCTCTGAGCCAACATCTGACACTCACATTTGTGTACCATGTGTAGACATGTATGCTCTTTAATTTTCCTGATGTCATTCACCAGTTTAATGACCATAGCTTCTTTATTGTTTTACATGAGGTAATTATTGTGTCCTTCATTTATTTTCTATATTGATTCTTTCCCTCTTTTCCCTGTAAATTCTTCCACTGAGGCAATGAATCTCAGTTCCTGACTGAAGACAGAGACACAGGGCAGTTTACGGCTTCACTGGAGCACTCAGCCCTCGGGCCACTGCTCTCTCCAGCTTGCAGAGAGTAGCCACAGGTGAGTGTAAAGCAGGACACACAATGTGTGGAACATAGAAAGCATTCTCTCATTTATTACCTTGTTGCAGGATCAAAGCAACTCTGCAAAGTGGATAAGATGTATGTAACTAAATGAGGTTGAAAATAATCAAATAATCAAATATAATTGCTGGTAATCAGTGAATTCAGATGTTCTCACACCCAATTTAGTGAAGTTTTTGTTACTAAATTAAGGTATTTCCTTAAACCATGTTACAAAAGAAAGGATCTCAGCTACAGATATCAAGAAGTAGACTTGGGGATTGATCCTATGTTGAGAGTAAGGAAAGGGGATGATATAAGAATCATCCCAAAACTTTAACCCAAGCAAGTTAACTCTCCCATAACTGAAATGGGGAACACCAATAGAGGAGCAGCTTAACATTATAACATAATGTGTTTTATTTATGGAGATATCTATAATTTTGAATGTCCACTGGTAATGATAACACACAATTAACCTGTTATTATATAAGAAATATTCATTTGTATATGGAGGAGTTGGTTACATAGAATACATTTCTAGAAATAAGATTTATAGAGTTTTAGAAATAAAGTGAGACTTTTGAGACACCATGCCAAATTAACTTCTAGAAAAATAAAATCACAGTTCTACCAGCAGTGTTCAATATAACTATTTTCTAAAATCATGCTAATATTATACATTTCTAAAATTTTTTGATCAACTTTTGATGCAAAATGAATGTTTAGGGTTTATTTGGTGTTTGATCACTATGAAAATTATACATTTGTACATATATCTGTAATCAAATTATAATTTTTGTCTTTGTGTATGTGATTTCTTTGTTCATAACTTTAGCATTTTTATGCTATAGGATATTATTTCTTGTGAAGGCATGAGCTCTATTCATATAATTAAGGTAATAATGCTTTGTTTATCTACTTACCCTTCTCCTCAAAAATAGAAAGTAATTATATCTTACACATTCGTTTGTCTGAAAAAATATGTATTAGTCATAATCCTTACTTGCATTTATGTAAGCATCTTATTAGCTACTTTTAATCAATAGAAATACTTTTCAGGGAATAAATTCCATGTATCGAATTTCTTAAAGAATACAGTGCGATAAGAAGTTCCAAATCCTTCTTCTCCCCAACAAACACATCAATAATTCACAGAAAAATTCCATTGGTGAGAAATCTAGTAATTAACTGAAAGGCTCATGCACCCTGGATGTAAAAAGAGACTCATTCCAAATCCAATAGGGATATTTGGGACATACTCTCTCTAGAATCCTGGAGTCATATGATCAAGAATAGATCTCCCTACCTCTCAGCTTCTCCCAGGGGAAAGAAGGGATTTATGCACATGTCTAGGCCCCCAACTTTTCTGAAAAGGTGCTCAGAGGACTGACTTTTGCTTTGCCAGTCTCAAGTTCTGAAGAGACTGACACAGCCCAGCCACCTGAGGCAGAATAAAGAAAGTGGCTTGGACTGGTAGACACCATGTGCATCCTCCTCTCTGCTTAGCACTGAGAGAGCAGATGAAAATCTCAGCCTCAGCTCCCCACTGGGGAGAGAAAGAACTGAACTGTGCACAATACCCCAACTTCCCAAGAAACCTAAAGAACCAGCATATGGCTTACAGTTCTCAGGACTCTGACAGGTCAGAGATTAGGAAAGAATCTCTCCACCAAGGGGAGAATAGAGATGGCAGTTGGAACAGTAGATGCCACAGATCCTGGATCATTACCTAGTAAGCAGGCAAAACCTACACCCACCGGCTTCCTCCTGGGGAGGGAAAAATGCATAGAGGTCCCCAGAATCTCTAGGCAGGATGAATGGTGAGGTCTTTTCCTATATGAGTCCAATCAGTGGAAGCTGGGAGAAGTTGCTACTTTGTCTACTACACAGAAACCAACACAGGGAATCAAGAAAAAAAATGAAGAATCAGACAAAGATGTTCCAAACAGAGGAATAAGCTAAATCTCCAGAAATTGAATTGAACCTGATGAAACACTATTTCTGGCTTAACAGAGATTCAAATTAACTCAAGAAGATGTTCACCAAGGCCAAGAGAATAATGCATGAATGAAATGAGAATTGCAACAGAAATAGAAAATATCTTAAAGCACCACACAGAAATCACGGACTGAAGAACACAATAACTCAGCTGAATAATAACTCACTAACAGGGGTTAAACAACAGACTAAATCAATCCAAAGAAAACATATAATAACTTAAAGAGAGGTCACTGGAAATAATTCATCCAAGGAGCAAGAAGAAAATGAAAGCTAATGAAGAACGTATAAGAGACATACAGGACACCATCAAGGGCACCAATGTGTGAATGTATGAAGAAGGAGAAGGAAAACCAGAAAGGTTTTACCAAAAAGTTAACAGCTTCCCAAATCTGGAAAACAAAATAGACATCCAAATCCAAGAGGTCCAAAGTTCAACAAATAATTTGTGCCCGAAGAAATCCACACACAAGACAAATTATATTCAAACTGACAAAAGTCTAAAGAGAATTCTGAAAGCAGAAAAAGTGAATTGTCACATGCAGGGAAACTTCCATAAGATTCTCAGCATATATTTTAGAGGAAGTCTTGTACATCAGAAGGGGATGAAATATTTAAAGTGTTGGAAGAAAATCACTGCCAGGCAAGAGCATTGTACTAAGCTCTCGTCTTTTCATCACTGTAACCAAAATATCTGACAAGATCAAACTAGAGGAAGAAAAATTAATTTGGGGTTCACGATTTCAGAACTTCAGTCCATGGTCAGCTGATTCCATTGCTCTAGGCCTGAGATGAGGCAGGACATCATAGGAGAAGAGCATGGTGTGGGAATACTGCTAAACTCATGGCAAGCAGGAAGGAGAGAGAGAGGGAGAGAGAGAGAGAGAGAGAGAGAGAGAGAGAGAGAGAGAAACATGTGAGGAGCCAGGGCAAGATATAATCCCAAGGGCATGCTTCCAGTGACCTGCCTCCTCCAGCCACACATCCCTGCCTACACTTACCAACCAGTAGTCCATTCAAGTTATTAATCCTTCAAATGAATTAATCCACCCACAGGGTTAGAGCTTTCATCATTACCTAAAATTCCACCTCTGAACCTTTCTGTATTGCAAATCATACTTTCAAAACACAATTTTTCTAATGAACCTTTCTAGATCCAAACCATAACACAAACATACATATATAACACCAAGAGTGAACACTCATGTAAACTGCGGACTTGGGGTGATAATGATGTGTCAATATAAGTTCAAATTTTAACAAATGTATCACTCTGTGGGGGGTGTTGCTAATGGGGAAGGCTATGCACATGTGGTGGGAGATACATAGAAAATTTCTGCATCTTTTGCTCGAATTTGCTTTAACTTTAAACTGTCCTAAAATGTAAAGTTCATTTTTTTAAAAGAATACTGTATCTGGAAAAAAAATGCCCTTCAAAAAATTAAGGAGTGATAAAGACTTGTAGACAAAATCTGATGAAGTCATCATCATAAGACCTGCCTTACAAGAAATGCTAAAAGAAGTTCTTCCAGTTAAAAGGAAAGACACCAAATAGCATAACACAATAAGAAACCCACTGGTGAAGGTAAATATGTAAACACCACAGAATTCTGTGATAGTATAATGGCCAATTATATTCAGTTCTATTTTTTAATTATTCAGTTATTTCAATTATTCAGTTAATTCAATTATTTCAATTCTATTACAAAAGTTAAAAGATGAAAGTAAAAAAAATACCTATAACTAAAAATTATGTTAAAAGATAACAATATGAATATATTGTGTACATGGCAACAACATGGCCTAAAATGGAGGAGGAGAGATACAATGCAATCTTTGTATTGGACTGAACTTAAGGTGTTACCACCTTAAAATAGACCATTACATAAATGGATGATGTTGGAAACTGTTATGCTAAGTGAGATCAGCCAATCCCAAAAATCCAAAAGCCGAATGGTCTCTCTGATAAATGAATGATGATGCATAATGTGGGGGGGAAAGATGGCAAGAATGGAGGAAAGATAGCTAGCATAGAGGGAGGGGGGGGGGGGGGGTGGGTGGGGGGTAAAATTAATAACAGAATGTGTGACAGATACCATTGCCCTGTGTACATGCATGAACGCACAGATGGTGTGACTCTACTTTGTGTACAACCAGTGAAACAATAGCTGTACTCCATTTGTGTTCAATGAATCAATAAGTAAATAAAATAAATAAATAAATAAATAGGAAAAAAAAAAAGAAAATAGACCATTACAACTATGAGACACTTTATGTAAGCCCCAAGGTACACACACATTGAAAAATTATAGAAGTTACACAAAAGAAAAAGAAATCAAAGCACATCAATACAACAAAAAGAATACAAAAAGAAATTAAGAGAGGAAAACACAAGCAAAAGAGCTACAAGACTCACAGAAAACAATTAATAAAATGGCACTATCAACACCTTCTCCATCAATAATAACTTTAAATATAAATGGATTAAACTTTCCAAAGACATAAATGCTGAATGGATAAAAACATAAGATCCAACTATATGTTGTGTATAAAAATATTCACTTGAGATTCACGAATCCCATTCATAAGACCTCCACCCTCAAGACTTAACCATCTCAAATGCCCAATCTCCCAATACCATCATACTTGGGATTAGGCTTCAACATATCAATTTGGGAAAGGGGAACACAAACATTCAGACCATTGAAAGCACCCAGAGGAAAGTTTGTTGCAATAAAAACCTATATTTTTAAAAAGCCAGGTGCAGTGATACTCGCCTGTAATCCCAGCAGCTCCGGAGTCTGAGGCACAGGAGGATCAGGAGTTCAAAGCCAGGCTCAGCAAAAGTAAGGTGCTGAGTAACTCAGTGAGACCCTGTCTCTAAATAAAATACAAAATAGGACTGGAGATGTGGCTCAGTGGTTGAGTGCCCCTGAGTTCAATCCCTGGTACTCCTCTCAAAAAAAAAGAAAGCAGCCTAAATTTATATACCTCAAGGAACTAGAAAAAGAAAAAATGAGGCCCAGATTAACAAAAGGAAAATAATAACAAAGATTAGAGGATAAATAAACAAAATAGAAAAGAGGGAAAACATTTTTTTTAAATTAACCAAATTACAACTGGGTATTTTTAGAGGATAAATAAAATTGACCTGCCATTAACTAAATTATGAAAAGTAGAAAAGGCTTAATATAAATGAAAGGGAAATATCACAACTGATATTATACATATAAAAGGATCACAAGAGGCTACTGTAAACTAAGTGGGTATACATCAACTCACTGGATAACCTAAAAGGAATGGATAAGTTCCTAGAAACATACAACCTACCAAGACTCAATCATGAAGAAGTAGGAAGTCTCTACAAAGCAGAGAAACTGAATTAGCTATCAAAAATCTGCCAGTTATCAAAATGCCCAGAACCAGACACCTTCACTAATGAAGTCTGCTAAACATTGAAAGAATAAAGGCCTATTCCTCTCAAGCTCTTTCAAAATATTAAAGAGGAAGAAATACTTCCAAACTCATTTAATGAGGCCAACATTACCAGGCACCAAAGCCAGACAAAGGCACCACAAAAAAAGAAAACTGCAGACGAATATCTCTTGTGAATATACACGCAAAATTCCTCCAATTTTATACACGCAAAATTTCCTCCAAAATTTTACCAAAACAAATCAAACAGCACATTCAAAAGATCATACATCATGAACAAGTGGAATTTATCCCTGGGATGTGAGGACAATTCAATATGTGAAAACCAGTTAATGTGTTTCACCACATCAACAGAACATAGAATAACATAAAGCACAGCAGATGCAGAAGAAGCATTGATGAAATTCAACATGTTTTCATATAAAATTCTCAGCAAACTAGGAATAGAGAAAAATAAACTCAAAACATAATAAAGGCCATATATGAAAATCCCGCAGGTAATCTCTACTCCCCAATAGTGTGTTAAGGTTCCCTTTACACCCTCCCAAACATTTTTTATTTCTTGTCTTTCATTTTTTATTTCTTGTCTTTTATTTCTTGTATTTCTTTCTTATAATGGAGAATCTGCCTTTTGCCCCAACATGACTGGGTCTGGAGAACACTGTGCTAGGTGAAATAAACCAGACAAGAAAGAAAAATATTATACAATCTCAATTAAACAAGGAATCTTTAAAAATACTAGAAAGGTCAAATATGCAGAGATAGAGAACACAAGAGTGGTTACGGTGGGGAGAGAGAAAATGGGAAGATGTATTTCAAAAGATACCAAGTAGCAGACACATAGGATGATCAAGTCTAGAGACGGAATGAGTAACAAAAGAAAGCAGTTAATAAAATTGTATTAGGAATATTTGGTAAGCAGTAGATTTTAGTTGCTATAAAAATTACTTTTGCACACCAAATAGCCTTGTACTAAGATAATAAATGTGTTAGTGTAGTAGTAGCCATTTTGGTATGAATAGATATTTCTCCAAAGAAAACACAGAAGTGGTCAAACAGTTCCAGATGACTAATCTTCAGGGACAGGCAAATCAAAACCACAGTGAGATATCACTCCGTACCCTTCTTCATAGCTCTTATCAACACAACAAAAAATAGGCAAGTGTTAGTTAGGATGTAGATTGCTATTGGTGGGAACCCAAAATGGTACAGTCATTTTGAAAAACAGAATGCAGTTTCCTCAAAAAATTAATAGAACTTCTCCCATGATCTAGCAATCTCACTGCTGGATATTTATCCAAAAGAATTGAAATTAGGATCCCAAAGACATATTAGCACTGCCACATCTACTGCAGCACCAGTCACAATATCAAAGATGTTCACAGCTGATATGCCCACCAACAGATAAGCAGGTAAAGAAAATGTGTATACACATACAATAGAAGACTATTCATCCTTTAAAAAGAAGGAAATTTTGCAACATTGGTGAAACCTGAGGACATTAATCTAAGTAAAATAAACCAGCAACAGACGACGAATTCTGCCCGATTCTACTTACAAGAAGGTTTTAAAATAGTCAAATATTATATAAGTATGCAAGAGTAAAATGGTTTTTGACAGTGTCTTGGAGAGTGGGAAATGGGGATTTACTATTCAACAGCTAAGAAGTTTCAGTTCAGCAAGATGCATATGCTCTAGAGATCTGCTTACAATATTGCAGCTATAGACAATAATGCATTGTGCACTTAAAATTTTAAGAAGGTAGATCATGTTAAGTGTTCTTACCATAATAAAATAAAATTTTAAAAGAATTCTATACTGAACAGAAGCCTCCTAGGTGTGAATATTTACAATCAGGAAAATAACATTTAAAACTATTAAATATACTTTTCAAGATATACTAAGAAAATACAATTTATCTAAAAGGAAAGAACATTCACAGTCTTACCACAGAACTGGAATAATTTTTTTTTCATCCTAATGCCTTGTCCAGAGAAGTTCACACTGTTTAAATTTCACATCCATGCTGGTTAAAATCAGACATGAAAGATACCTTAATTTGGGAGGTTTTAGAGCAAAAGAATGCATGTGTAAATGGTTTAAATATGGGAACCACTAATCTGGCATCCATTTCTGAAATTACTGTAAAAAGAGGCATATGTGCCAACTGTCCATGTTAAAATGAGAGAAGGTAAAATAGGAAAATATCTTTTAAATGCTGAGAACTCTGGCAAAGATTCCTAGTGAGTCATAACGATTGAGAATATTGCCAATGATTCATAAATGGTAAAAGCTTGGGAGTGTAATACCAGATGGACAAATAAGTGTAAAGCAGAAAAACTGGCAGGACCATAAATGATAACAGCTTTGATTACTACATCCAGGAGATGGAATCGTGCACCAGGATTATGAATTGGTTCATAGCTCTCATTTTGGAAGAATTATCCTTTGAGAGCTGTACTGCAGGAGAAATCACATCATCTAAAACTTGGGAGTAGCTTTAAAGTATGTGGAATAACTAAAACTTGGAAACATTCGTGAAAGGAAAACTGTAGAAGAATATCTCTCAAGAAAACTTTTTCTGCCATATAAGTGAAATGTTTTCAAGGACTTTTTTCTAAAAAGAAAAAAAAAAAAGACTTGTAACTATTACTGTTTTAGCAGCACGATTATCAAACAAGAGAACTAGGTTTATTTTAATGGGCTACTTTCATATACTGAGAAGAAAGTAAAGACACCAGTGGAAAGCTAAGTCCAAGGGCCCAAATTTCAGTGTAACAACTTGTAGTGTTTCTAAAATTAAACAAAATTTAGTAAGAGAACCCACACAGTACAAGAGGTTTTCCAAAGATAGTGTTCAACACCATGAATGGTTTCCAGATGCCAGCACATTGGCACATGCTTGTGATCCCAGAGACTCTACTGAGGCATGAGGATCTCGAGTTCAAAGCTAGCCTCAGCAACTTAGCAAGACTCCTGAAGGCAATGCAGCGAGACCCTGTCTCTATAAAATATAAAAAGGGCTGGGATGTTGTTCAGTCGTTAAGCACCCCTGGATTCAATCCCTATTACAAAAAAAAAAAAAATTGTTTCCATACATTCTAAAGAAAATGTCAGTCTCCAACTAGCCACTTAATTTCACTTTTAATGTATCAGAAAGTAGGTAGGGGAAAATGGTATCTAAGTTTTTTGGAACAAATTTGTATATGAAAGACCGTCTTACTAACTCTGATAAAAAAAAAAATGAAGTCATGAAATAATAAACTTTCTTACTTCTTCACGTACTATCATGAACTTCTAGATTAGAGAGAGTTTTGTTATCAAATCAAATGTTCAATTTTTTTTAACTGTGTGACATAACTTATTCACATTGGTTAATTCCTTGAAGTCAGTGGTTGTTTTTCAGCTATGCATTTTCAAGTATTATAGATAAAACCTCATATGTTATTAGCACTGAGTGAATATTTGTTAAATAAATTACTGAATCCTTTCCAGTGAAAAGAATTGGAGGAAGTGATACCAGTGCTTAGCCTTGAAAATTACATCAGATTTACCAAACAGAAAGAAAGGGGGACAGGGAGTGAAGATTCTGATGGATAATAGAACAGGCAAGACTGAAGTTCATTTGAAAAACAAAAAAACAGACTCTCTTCCTTTTTCCTTATCATCTACAATCACATAAAAATACCATATTCAATTCAAGATGCTATTGTAAAATGCACAAAATGTGGAGATCACCAGTAAATGTGCATCTTTGAATCAATAACATGCAACATGCAGACCTCTGTTAACAATGAAACTTCACAGAATATGAGCCTTCTACTCTTGTAATGTAGCTATTAGTTTTCAGCTTTATGAACATAAAAAATGAATGGAAAGCTTATTGTGTTTCATTTATATTTTTATACATTTGTACTCATCCTTAAAAATGATATGAGGAAGTTCGTAAAAATATTTTTCATGGGATTTTTAAAATAGAAAGTGAGATAAAGATAGAATCAACACTTCAAAGTAGAAAACAATTTTAGCTCTGGGATTGTTACTGATTAAAGCAGTAAGAGAAACACAATTAGTCATTCAATACATAGTTTTTATTACATGAAAAGAAACCAGTAGCAATCAAGAAGGAAAACTATTCCTCTCTACTAAACCCTAGAAAGAATTTCTGCCCTAAATTCTGAAGATAGCAAGTTAATTTTCAGTGTTGTTTTTTTTTTCTCAAAACATCTTTCAGTGCAGACTAGCTGTATACTACCAATTGCAACTTAGTAGAGGTAATTCATGAAAGGAATAAAACTATTCATTCTAGATTGCTCTGATGTGCTGGCTTTATTTGGGAATAAACTTTTGTGTCTAAAGTGAGAAGTTGATAGAGTTTATAACAGATAATTGTGGGCTAAGATGATGGGTACTCTCAACTATCAAGAAGCATTATGTATGGGTGGGGATGTAGCTCAGTTGGTAGAGTGCTTGCCTTGCAAACACAATGCCCTGGGTTCAATCCCCAGCACCGTGCAAAAAAGAAAAAAAAGCATTAGGTGGTAGTAAAATAAGGCAGTTCACTCTGCAAATTCTTGAATTGTAGTTACTTTATTTTTCCAATGAGTTCAATCCCCTGAAAGGGAGTGAGTTAATCACCACTCTGTGAATACCTAGAAACTTTATAACAGTGAGAGTGTAAGTAGGGGTGCTATTAGAAATATTTAACCACTGATACAATAAAAATTTATCTGAGTGTGTGGCATAAGACACCACCTTTGTTGTCCAATAGGTCCCTGCTGTCCCCCTGCCAAGCCAAATTGTAATTCTCAAATTGCTAGATTAATGTAGTTGCAGACTCTCAGCTAAAGGGCTGGTGAATCCTAAAACTCTGTTCAGAGAGCAACAGGGTTTGGAGGCAACATCATGTATTTAAGTTTCCAAGGTTTTAGCAACTGAAGTTGTCCCAGCTTATGCTGGCTGAATTTCAACACAGCACTAGTAAGAACTGAGTCCAGATTTTTTTTAAAAAATTACACCAACACAACACTGGATGAAATTGTTCTTTTTCACTGCAATGTTTTCAGCAGCTGTCCTAATCACTTCTATTTCTCTCTGCATGTGTAAAATTCTTCTGACACTCCTTTTTCTATCACTTGCTTACTCTTACAGTATTAAAATGAATATTAAAAGAAATCAGTTAAGAGGCTGCAGCCCAGGAAAGGAGATGAGAAGAACAGCAGTCTTCTGGGGTCTAGCTCTATTTTGATCTCTGAACAAGCAGGAGACATATCTGTGAATTTTGGCAGAGAGAGACAGATGTTTTGGAGTCAATTGATATTCCTGATTACATACAGAAATGAGAAATGTTAGAAAACCAAGAAAAAGGATGTTAAAATTAAAAATAGACCCAATGATCTATGGGAAAATATCAAGCATATTAACAAACATGTAGCTTTCATTACACAAAAAGGGACTGGGACAAGACCAATAATTGAAGATGCAATGGGAAAATATTTTTCAAATCTGTCATAAATGTAAATAGAAAGATTCAAAAACATCAAATACCTCATACAAAATACAAAGACAACCACATCTAGCCATTCAAGAGTCAAATTTCTGAAAACCAAAGACAAGAGAAAACTTTTAAAAGCAACAGAGAAAGAAGACACATCACACACACAGGAACAACAATACCAATATCAATGATTATATATCAGGAACAAGGCAAGCCAGATGACAATGGAATAATCTCTTCAACACGCTGAATGAAAAATGTCAACCAGGTGTCGGGGTGCCCACTGGCCGGGGCGGGCGGCGCCATCCGGGCGGCTGGCGACCCCCGCACCCCGGAGTGGAGGCACGCGACCGGCCCCTCGGAGGGAGGTGCCTTCAGGCGGAACCCTGGCGCCCCGGAAGGAAGGCGCGCGCCTGGCCCCTTCCATAGAGGTGCCTCCGACCAGAAGAGGCTGCGGCATAGCAGCTGGAGGAGGCAGCTGCTGCACAGCCACAGCGGGGCCTTGGAAAGCACCCGCTGGAGCCATGCTGACGTGGACAGCTCCCGCCCCCCCCCCACCTTCCGGAGGGTGGGTGGGTTTGCCCACAGGATGTCCTTGTCCGGCCGGGCCCTGAGGCCACGTGAGGAGGCAGGCCGGCCCAGACCCCCTCCTCACATCTCCCCCGCCATGCTGGCCTGTCAGGGTGCCCGGGGCCCCAGCCTAATGGGGAAGTCCTCGCCATTGGCCAAGACTTCTGCATGCTCAGTGCGTGATCACTGAGTGCCTGGGCTCCGTGCAGCTTGCAGTCCACGAGCTAACCTCGTGGGCAGCTCCCTGATTGGTTGCTCCTGCACATATATACCCCGCTACTTCCCTGGGGAGAAGAGGGAAGATCCTGTAACGAGATGGCCATCGTGTGAATAAAGCTTCTGACCAGCCTACGTGTCGCGTCTCACTGCGGGCAGGGATTCGCGATAACCAGGCAGTCTATGTTCAACAAAAATATCCTTCACAAGTGAAGATGAGATAAAGATATTTTCAGGAAAAAATAATAATAATAATTCATCACGAGCAGAACTTCACTGAAAATGTATTGAAGACAATTCTTCAGGTTGGAAGAAAAGACACTGGGTGGAAACAAATGCACAGGGGATGAGGAGCACTGTAAATAAAAGTTGAAGACAGATATGAATGACTTCCTTCAGACATCTTCCTTTCTCTAAAAGATGAGTCAGTAACAATTTAATCACATTAGTAACAATGTATTAAGAGATTTATAGCATCTAGAAGTAGATGCATCAGAACAGTCACAAAAGGTGAATGGGTAAGTGAATGTGGACCCCTGAAGTCTTTCCATATTTCACTAAAACAGGTATATAGGATTGTTAAGTAAATAAAAATCAACACTGTATGCAAATGCTAATTCACAATGAGGAGGGTGTTAGAGAAGAAGAGAGTTACTTTATGTCAGAGGGGAGTGAAGAGAAGGGAAGGGGTATGGGGAAAGGAATGCTAGTAGAGTGAAGCAGACATTATTTCCTCATGTACATATATGACTGCATGACCGATGTGATCCTGCAGTATGTACAATTCAGAAAATGAGAAATTATACTCCATTTATGTGTGATCTATAAAATGCATAAATGCATTACACTGTCTTGTATAACAAATTAGAACAAATAAAATTTTTTAATCAATGCTGTAATCTCTAAAGCAACCAATTAACAAATAGGAAAATGACCAAGCTAAAAAACATAGAGGAGATGAAATGGAGTAATACAATATACTTTATTAGTCCAAAAGAAAGCAGGAAAAGAATAAAATAGAAGCAAAAAACATCTGAAATAAAATGAAAAGAAATAGCAAGATAATGTAATTAAACCCACATCAATGATTATATTAAGTGAAATAGGCTAAACAAATTAAAAATTAGGTTGGATAAAAACAAAATTCATATGCTGTTAAGAAGAGATTAACTTGAAATATTAAAATACAGAAATTTAAAGTAACATTATAGTAAAACAGAACAACAATCTTAAGAAAGCTGAAGTGTTACATTAATATCAGTAAAAGTAGATTTTTAGATTAGAAATGTTACCACTTATAAGAATTCTTTGTAAAAAAAAAGAATATTTTGTGGTACTGAAAGGGTCAATTAAGAGGACATAGAGGCTGGGCATGGTGGCACATGCCTGTAATCCCAGTGACTCAGGAGGTTGAGGCAAAAGGATCTTGAGTTGCTTAGGAGCTCAGCAACTTAGCAAGCTCCTAAGCAACTCAGCAAGATCCTGTCTCTAAAGAAAGTACAAAATAGGGCTGGGGATGTGACTGAGGGGTTGAATGCCCCTGAGTTCATTCCCCCCAACAAAAAAAAAGGACATAGAAATTCTAAGTATGGGTACCTTAGTAGCAGAGTTTTAATACACATATACAGAATTTCAAATATAAAATATAATAAACATAATACATCTATTTCTCTATACTAATAAAATTAAAGGTAGAAATAGGCAAATCTAAGTTTATATTAGTATTGCTCTTAAAAATTGATTTTGAAAGTTTAAAATTACGTAAATAATATTCTCCATTGAAAATGAAATTAAGCTGGAAAACAATAAATAAATAAGTATAGAAAGTATCCAAATATTGAGAAATTACCATATACTTCTTTTTTTCAGGCTTTTGAAACAGCTTTTATTTTTTAAAAGTTAATATGTGCATTACAGGAAGAACAAAAATGCAAGCAAAGAACAGAGTCACCCAGTCACAGCATCTTAACTGGACATGTCCCTCCAGGTCATTCACACACAGACACAACATCCCACTTCGTCTGACTGAGATCATAGCATGTATCATGCTTTTCCACACATCATGAATATTCACCTATTAAAAATCCCCAAAGCTATATAAGTGTTTTTGATAACCAAGAATACACCAACTCAATGTACTACAAAAAAAATTGTAATTCTGTTTGGTTACAAAAATTTCACTGAAGACAGAAATACACGTCTTAATCATTAATATGTCAAAGAAAGACTTTTTAAAAAGATTTAGAAAATGTTCACAAAAATACCAATTTAAAATATTTATGGAATATGAGTAAAATGTGCTTAGGTCTTATATCAAGTTGACCTTATATTATTGTTGATTTCTTATCAACCCACTTTGAGAAGCTAGGAAAAGAATTGCCAAATAAATTAAAGAAAGGAAGTCAAAAATAAGAGCAAAACTTGAAAAGATACATAGAAAACAATACAAAAAATCAATAAAAGTTCAGTTTTAAAGACTACTAAACTGATAAAGTTCTAGCTATATTGATCAAGAATAGAGAAAAACAATAAATTTAATTATATAAATGAAAGAGACAAATACCTTAAAAGATAAAAATTATCAAAAAAAGAGAAAAAGAAACAAAATTAAAAATGCCTTTTATCTTTAAAGTATTTAAATTTCTAATCACACACACACACACACACACACCAGGTTCAGATGACACAATTGATTATATTTCACACTTAAGGTGAAAAAAATCCAATCTTGCCCATACTCTTTGAAAGATAATAGAGGAGAGAAATTTACTAATTCTGTGAGACCAAAATAAACCAACACTAAAGGTAAACAAAGATAGGATAAGAAAACTACAAACCAATATGCCTCATGAACATATACACAAACTACCCCTAATAAAAATCAGCAATTGAGTCCAATCATATACAAATGTATGTGATATAGAAACATTTTCTATAATTATCTTTACATAAGTAGAAAATTATATATATTTGCTGATATATGTTGAAATATGCACAAATGTCATGACCAAGTGTGGTTTTACCACAATAAAGCAAGAATTGGTTTAACTTGAAAATCAATCAAATTCATTCACCAAATAAACAAAGTAAGGAGATGCATATGATCATCTCAATAGATGCAGAAGAATTTCTTGACAAATTTAATCATCATTCATGATAAAAAAAAATTGTCAAGGAACTAGGAAAAAGTTCGAAACTATCTCAATTGATAAAGGACATCTAACACAAAATCTGCAACTTGCATCATTTTTAATGTCTAAAAACTGAATGCATTCACCCCAACCTCAGGAATGAGGTAAGGATATTCACTTTTTTCTCACAAAACAGTATACTGGATGTCCTAATCAATGCAATAAAAGAAAGAGAAAGAAAGAATGGGTTATCAATAATGTAGGCCAGAAAGCAATATATGAAACTTGATTGTATTTCTACAAATTATCAATGAACTATTGGAAAATTAAATTTAAATACATTATTTACAACAACACCCTGACACATGCACTGCTGAGGGGTACATTTAATAAATGTATACCTCTACATTGAAAGCTGCAAAATATTCTTGAGAGAAATTAAAGACCTAAATACATAGAGAAATATTCTATGTTCATGGAGCAGGAAACTAAAAATTGTCACAATGTTGATTCTTTCTAAGGCAAATTCAACATAATTCCAGTCAAACTCCTAGAAGAATTTGCTTGTAAAAATTACTTGATCCTAAAATGTGTGTAAAAGTTAAAAAGACATAAAAAGTCAAATATTTTTGAAAAAGGATAAATTGGGAAGACTGACAGTACCAATTTTTAGAACTGAGAATTAAAACTCAGTCTCATGCCATAAATTTAATTTGAAAAAGGTTAAAATTAAAGGTGAAAGATGACCACTGTCAACATCAATTCCTTTGACTGTGCTATGTCTGGGTCTAAGGCCATCACTGTCCCACATTCTCCATACAGACGGTGGAATCCTTGCTGAGTTTTCCCTTTCCAAAGTGAAATCCCATTCTCATGCTTTCTTTATAAATTACTCTCTCCAGTTTACTTTTATCAGTGGTTTAATTGGTCCCTTGCACTTGGTCATATATTTGCTCTTCACAGATAATTACATCTACTATATCTGGATTTTACTTCTTTAAGTCTCAGAAAACAATCTAAATTTCTATGTTCTTTAAAGTTATTTTATTAGGTTCCCTATAGACTGGCATCAAAAACAAGATTTGCTTTTATATACTCTTGGAATTAGTCATGCATTATCTATCAGAATGAAACTAGATCCCTATCCCTCACCTTGCACAAAAGTCAACTCAAAGTGGATCAAAGAATCAGGAATTAGACCAGAAACTGCAACTTTTAGGAGAAAAAATAGGTTCAATATTCCAACACATTGGTGCAGGCACCAACTTACTTAGCAAGAGTCCTAAAGCACAAGAAATAAAACCAAAAATCATTAAGCAGAATGGCATCAAATTAAAACTTCTGCACAGCAAAGAAAACAATTGTGAGTATGAAGACAGAGCCCACAGAATGGGAGAAGATCTTTGCCACTTGCTCCTCAGACAGGGGATTAATATCTAGAAGATATATTAAAAAAACCTAATACCAAAAAAAAAATCTGATTAATAAATGGGACAATTCTCAAAAGAAGAAATACAATGGCCAACAAACATATGAAAAAAATATTCAAAATGTCTAGTAATCAGGGAAATGCAAATTTAAATTACATTGAGATTGCATCTCAGAATGGTAATGATCAAAAATACAAATAATAATAAATGCTAGCAAGAATGTAGGGGAAAAGGTATACTCTTACTTTCTTGTTGGGACTGCAAATTAGTTCAACTGGTCCCGAAAGCAATATGGAGATTCTTCAAAAAACTAGAAATGGAGCCACCAAATGACCCAGTTATTCTATACCTCAGTATATATATCCAAAAGATCTAAAGTCAGTATACCATAGGGATGCACCCACATCAATGTTTATAGCAGTGCAATTCACAATAACCAAGCTATGGAACCAGCCCAGATGCCCATTAACAAATGAATGGACAAATGAAATGTGGTATATATACACAATGGAGTATAAATCAGCCATGAAGAAGAATGAAAGTATGGCATTTGCAACTAAATGGATGGAACTGGAGAATGTCATGCTAAATAAGCCAGGGTCAAAACTGGGGATGGGGGGTGGGGGGCACATTAAAATACAAGAGAGATTAGTGGAGTAGAGGAAAAGAATCAAGGGAGAGGGGAAAAGAATGGGAAATGGGAGGAATGATGGAATGAAATTGACCAAACTCTCCCATGTACATACATAAACATGCCACAGTGAATTTCAACTTCATGTATAACTATAAAGCACTGATTTAAAAACAAACTATAAAGATGAACACTAAAAAAAAAAAAGAAGAAATTAACCATGTGTTTGAGCTTTGTCATTATTTTCTATGAACCTTGACAAAGATTAGACTATAGATTATATTTAAAATTAAAACAACAAAAAAGAAACAAGAATACTCTTTTCAGGAATTCAGGTTCACTTACAAAAACCCTGTCATTCTTGGCTGAGAGCTCATTTCTGAATCCTTTCTCTGTGTGCCTACAAGGTTACAGCAGGAGGCTGGATATCACTGAATCTAAAAGCAGTTTCTGTGTTAGGAGGCCTAAAGCTTGCACACAGAGACTTGAAATCATCTCTTCTAGAATAATATTACTTGGTTAAGGCTGGAAACTTTCCCACACTGTGTTCATATGGGCAAGCATTTACATTGTGCAACCTGATCGCTGCTCCCTGGTTTGATGGTTCAGCAGCCAGAGGTAATAGATCTATAATCGCAGCCCAGCCCTATAGCACTGCCTTTCCCTGCCTTCAGAGAAGCACTCCACACTGATTCATTTCTCTTTCAAGAGAGGATCTTCACTGCTTTGTTTTGAAATGATTTTGGAAGTCTGGCTATTTTCCATCAGTTCAGGAGTAGAGATTTGAGTTATCCTTTTGATAATAAATGACAAGACTAGTCTTAAAAATGTAATCAAGCATTTATGCTGAAAGCAATTGTGCTTTGTCACCATATTTGAAAAATGAATGTTCCTCACTGAAAATCTAGTTCTTAAGGTACAAAGGAAAGGATATCAGAAAGTAAAATGATATGGTAATTGTTTTTGACTGTGCTCAGAGATAAAGGGGATTAGCATCTTCTCAGGAATGGAAGGGAGGGATAAATGGATTTCTCTGGGCCTGCCTGGTTCCAGCCCCCAATCCTACCATCTCCACTTCAACAGGGATAGTTTCACAGTCAGTGTTTTACCTTGAAATGAATGCACTAAGCCTAAGGACCCTTACCTGTGCAAATCTTACCAAGGCCCTTAGCAGTATAGTCATATGATCATAAATTTTGTAAAATTTCAAAGTAAAAAAAAAAATGTTGACCACTATTAGGCAAGAATGCTGCCTCTTTCCATCTTAACTTATTCTCTTCTATGGTTTGATATGAGTAGTGTTCCCCAAAGGTCTGTGTATTCAAGTCTTCATCTCCAAGATGGTGCTATTGGAAGGTGGTGGAATCTTGTGGGAGGTCCTTGGGTGATTAGGGACATACTCTCAAAGGGGATTGTGGGATCCCAGTCTTATTCTTTTTCTGCTTCATGGCATATGATGAAAGCAATTTGCTTCACCACACTCTCCTGCCATGATGTGTGAGAGATTCAAGGTGATGGGCCCCCAATTTTGCCAAAGTGATGGGGCCCCCAGTCTTGGACTGGAACCTCCAGAATCAGGAACAAAATAAACATTTTCTCTTTAAAAATTCATTGCCTCAACTCTTTCACTATAATAACACAAAGTTGACTAATACACCCTCTCTTATTTTCCTTCTGGTGTCAAGCAGCATTGCAGTGGAGTAAAATAATGGAGAAATTTGAGGGTAGATTTTGTTTAGATTTAGCAGGATATGTGTGAACTTACAGTCCTTTCTTTCTGTGTAAGGGTGAGTTATTGCTAGCTACCCCATTGCAGGAATGTCTTCCAGATTTGTTCTCATCACTCACTGTGCCAATTCACCTAGCATCATGATACAAAGATGTAGGGTCAGATATGAACATATTCTTTGGAAGGCACCAATGTGCAAAGCTAGGAGTTATACAGAATTCTTCTAATCACTGATATGTAAAACGATAAATAGATCCTTTAGTCTTCTTCTATGCCTTGTCTAGAGCATAAGCTTCACACTTGTAGAGGGGGAAAGGTAATGAATAAATTAAAAACATATATATGTAATTAGGAAATGATTCTTGTATAAAAAAGTAAAGCAAGGGAGAGGGATAGTAAGATCGAACTTTTAAATTGAATGGTCAAGAAAATAAGGCATCATTTGATCCACTATTTCTTAATAATGATAATGGACTATGTTGTGTCAATATTTATTGGGTTAATAACTACTGACACAACTGGGAACTATATACCAATGATCTTTGCTCTGATGATGCCAACAGGATAGAGGGCTGTGCAGGCAGTAAGCAGGCATTGCTGTAGAGAGTATATGATGGTAAGACACCAAAGGGCCACTTACTGAACTTTAACTTTCATGCCAAAACCTAAAGGATAAAGAATATTTATCAAAAGTGAACGGGGACTGCTTCAAGTATAAAGAATAAGAAGCAAATGGCCAGAGGCTTCAGAGAATATGTCCTGCATAGAAAATTGAAAACACTGTAGTCAAAAGCATAAGATAAAAAATGAGACTGAACATAAAAAGCAGGATTCATTCAGATGAAAACTTCATAAACAATGGAAATGATTTTGGACTTTTGAGAGGTTTTCAACAGGGACAGACAAGAATATAAGACTTCTAAAAATTCATCTCATTGTCATGTGGAAGGAGGTGTGGAGGAATACAATACTGAACAGAAAGAAGCCAGGAGGGAGGTTATTGCTATTATCTAGACAATCAAGTTTGAAGTGGAGGAGATGAGGGTCTTTCTGAGAAATTGAATCTTAAACATTTGTGAGCCATCAGGGTGAACCTGTCCACATTGCGACTGAGGTCTCTGCAGAGGCAAAATTGAAACAACTGGTAATATTCCCTAAGAAGGAGCTAAATAGTCCCTCTTGCTCACTTTCTCTTAACTGACTGAAAATTCAATAACTTTAGGGATCACAGGGCTGGCATTACATTATTAGTCTCCCCAGCTGGCTTTGCTGAGATAGCATGTCATTGGTGAGGGTTATGATGATAATGGTTGACTTGGTTACTCTTCAGGGACCTCCCTGAAGGCTGCTTTTGCTGGCAACACTGGTTCTTCACTTGGGCTTGCAGTGTGGGATGGGTGACTGGAGGGGTACTCAGCACTGCATGTAGACATGGGTGACTGGGGGGGTTCTCAGCACTGCATGTAGACATGGGTGGCTGGGGGGATACTCAGCACTGCATGTAGATGTGCTGATCACTTGGAAATGTTTTGCCAAAAACTATGATATAAAGTTAACTCGATCAGACTTACTTCCTCTCTGTCTCTCTCAGTCTCTCTCTCTCTCTCTGTCTCTCTGTCTCTCTCTCTCTCTCTCTCTCTCTCTCTCTCTCTCACTCTCTCTCCACTCCCCTTTCCCCCTTTTAGGATAAAGATACCTATCAGACTAGACTAGAAACACCAGACCATGTAAGGAATGAAAAAAGTTAACCTCCAAGTTTGTGGAATACCTCTTCCTATTTCCCAGAAAAGACATGAATTTTCCTCCCCTTTATTAGCCTATCCCTCTTCCTCATTATTCCTGTCCTACATCTGTAGCCCCTCAACACCCTGGAGTTGAAAAGTTGATTTTTTTTTCTTCTACATTATTTGGCCACTGGAAAAAAAGTCTTTGTTTCTCCCCAGCACTCACCTCTCAGACATTGGTTTTCGTGTGGGAAGAGCTGATGATCCTGAGTTCAATAACAAAGGCAAACTTCCCTAATGTAGAATATCATCGACTCCCATGAAAGACAGCTCCTTCTGAAGCTAGCTCACAAAGATCATGAAACACACGAGAAAATAAAACTCTTTGAAAAAGTCAGCTAAAGCAATGGGGGAATATGCACCCCAAAATTAAAACTAGTCATCTGTAAAAGGTAGGAATAGAAGCCAGGAGGTAAAGAAAGTGATAAATGAAAAAAAAAAGACTTTAAAAAATGTTTTTCATGCTAAAAGTGATACCAGTTTTATGGAAATAAATAATTCAATGGATAGATAGAAAAGTTGAACAAATACCATTAAAGAAAAACTAATGAGTTCAAATGGATTTAAAATAATTACCCATATGCAGACAGAGGGAAAAATGGATAGGAAATATTGAAAGACTAAGTGTCATGGGTGAAAGAATCGGTTACTCCAAGAAATGTAGGATAGGCATCCTCAATGCAGAAAATATAAAGGATGGAAAAAAAAAATATATATATATATATATATACACATACACATACTTAGAGAAACAACTGAAATTTTCCTGAATTAAGAAAGACAGAAGTCTTTCTTTGACTGAGAAAGCACTCTAAATTCCAAGTAGAATAAACAAATGTGATGTGCACCTAATGAGTTGGACAACCTCAAAGACAAAGAGAGTATCTTACAAAATATCTGAGAGAAAATACCAATTATCTACAAAGGAATGTCAACTAGATTGACAGCAAATCATAAGCAATACTTACCAAAAGACAATTCAAAATGCTGATTAAAAAAGAGTGTTAAACTATATATTCAGTTAAACTATCATTTATGAAGAAAAATAAAATCAAAATATTTTCCTTCATAGCAAGTCTGAAGCATTTACCATTCACAGATCTTTGCTGAAATAGCTACTACTGTATGTACCTCAGCAAAAAGGAGATCTAAACAAATAATGAAGGCTTGAGATGCAAGAACTTAAAGAAGTTGCTATGGAAATTTAAATACATTTTAGCTCCTACATTAGTAGTAATAATCACTACTTATAGGAAGTCAAAAAGCAGGGTACAATTAAAGCACTGAACAATGATAGCATTGAAGTTAAAAGGATAAAGGTCTGAGTTGAGGCATTTAATGGATTGTTTGGGAGGAAGGTAGAGCTCTTGAGTCACATTTTAATTTGCCAAAGGGATGTGTTATAAAGAATACTTACTAAATTTTTAAACCAATAAAAGGGGCAAAAGCCACCATCCCTAGAAGATGCAGCATCAGCATCTAACATACATTCTGCAACTCACTTGGGTCCATTTGCTCTGATGTTGACCACGGCATCCCCAGGTAGCATCCTAACACTATTTCATTCAACCAACAACCTCAAGTCTTAACTGATAATTTTTAAAAACCTACAGAAAAACTGATGGAAAGAAAGAAATCTTGTTTAGAACCTATTTTTCTTCCTTAATAACCACTCTAATAAAGTAAGCAACAAATGCCCAATTATTAAAAGATGGGAAGTATAGATTAAATGAAAATGAAACAGAACAGAAAATTCCCAGAAGCAGCACCTTAACTATCAAGAATGAACTGAATTATTTATTTTCTTGTTTTAGTAAACACAGCAGGTAATTTTTTTTTTTATTTTGTAAATGACTACTGAGATAAGACAAGCATTTTTTCGGAAGCACAATCAGATACTTAGTAATCTCTAAATCTATAATCCAAAATTCTATCTTGTTGTAAACCCTCAGTTGTAAGATTTAAACACACTTAGTTCATTCTTTCATTGATCTGAATTTTTAGAATTCAAATATTTCCTCTATTTCAAGTAACTGAATTACTTTCTAGCATTCTGGAGTTGTGTTATATGCTTATCTTCGTTGTTAGGTTATCTGGCTTTAGCTATTTATATGAAGGGGTCCTAGAGTTAATCCAGGGAAAACTTTACATACTCTACAGGGAATCAAATTTTAAACTGACTCTTGACTTATTCTTCAATTCCTCCTGTGAATAATGAACCCATGTTGACTATGCAATTAAGGGGAAGTATAAAAAACATTAAATACTTCATTTCAATTTTCTTTACATTCCTGAAAGGTATAAAAAGAAAGATGTTCAATACTAACTAAAACCAGGGTCCTAAGAGTTAAAAAAAAACAAAACAAAACAAAAAAAACCTTTGTACCATATTATAAAATAAATTACCTTATTCTGACCTCTTCACAAATAGCCAAACACAACTCTGTAGGAGAACTTAACTTCATCAATGACAGATGTGTAATCCCATAAAGAATGAAAAAGAACTGCCTTACAAACTTTGACTTTCATATTTTAAAGCCAGAAATTGTTCTTCGCAAAGTTGAAGAAGATAGAAATATCTCCCATGTTCTTAAATAGGCAGAATTAATATTGTCAAAAGGGCTATACAGATTTAATGCAATTTCTATTAAGGTTCCAATGTCATTCTTCATAGGAATAGAAAAAGCAGTCATGAAATTCATTTGGAAAAATAAGAAGCCCAGAATAGCCAAAGCAAACCTTAGCAAGAAGAGTGAAGGAGGAGGCATCATAATACCAGAACTTAAATTATACTACAGAGATATAGTAATAATAACAGCATGGTATGGACACCAAGACAGACATGTAGATCAATGGTACTGAATAGAAGACACAGAGACAAACCCACATAAGTACAGTCACCTCATACCAGACAAAGGTGTCATAAACACACACTGGAGAAAGATAGCCTCTTCAACAAATGGTGCTGGGAAAACTGGAAATCCATATGTAACAAAAAAAATTAGACTCCAATCTCTCACCCTGCACAAAAATCAACTCAAAGCGGATCAAGGACTTAGGCATTAGACCAGAGACCTTGCATCTACTAGAAGAAAAAGTAGGCCCAACTCTCCGTCATGTTGGCTTAGGAACCAAATTCCTCAACAAGACTCCAGAGTATAAGAAGTAAAATCAAGAATCAATAATGGGATAATATCAAATTAGAAAGCTTCTTCACAGCAAAGGAAACAATCAAGAACGTGAACAGAGAGCCTACAGAAGGGAAAAAAATCTTTGCCACCTGCACCTCAGATATAGCATTGATTTCCAGGATGTACAAAGAACTCAAAAAACTTAACACCAAAAAAAAAAAACCCCAACCAATAAATGGGCTAAGGAACTGAAAAGGCACTTCACAGAAGAATTATGATCAATCGACAAATATATTAAAAATGTTCAATATCACTAGCAATTAGAAATGCAAATTAAAATGACACTGAGATTTCATCTCACTCCAGTCAGAATGGCAATTATCAAGAATACAGGTAGCAATAAATGTTGGGCAGGATGTTGGAAAAAAGGTGGCATACTCATATATTGCTGGTGGGACTGCAAATTGGTGCAGTCACTCTGGAAAGTGGTATAGATTATCCTCAGAAAACTTGCAATGGAACCACCATTTGATCCAGTTATCCCACTCCTTGCTATATACCCAAAGGACTTAAAATCAGAGTACTACAGTGACTTGACCACTTCAAAGTTTATAGAAGCTCAATTCACAAAATCTAAGCTATGTAACCAATCTACATGCCCTTCTAAAGATGAATGGACAAAGAAAATGTGGTACATATACACAATGGAACATTACTCAGCCCTAGAGAAGAATGAAATTATGGTATTTGTCAGGAAATGGATAGAACTGGAGACTATCATCCTAAGTGAAATAAGCCAATCCCAAAACACCAAAGCCCAAATGTTCTCTCTGATATGCAGATGCTGACTCATAATAGGCAGGGTCGGGGTGGTTTCATTGGATTAGACAAGGTAGAGTTGGGGGAAAGGAGAGGGAATGGGACTGGGAAAGATAGTAGAATGAATCAGAAAAAGCTTGCATATATTCATTTATGAATATGACTACACGTCATGTACAACCACAAAAATTGGAAGTTATACTCCATGTATAAATGATATGTCAAAATCCATTCTACTTTTCTGTATAAGTTAAAACAATTTTAATAAAGTTAATAAAAATGAAATTATTCTTTGTCTTTCAATATGTGTGAATATGAATACAACTTTAGTCAGAACATTAAGAACTTTACAAGACTTTTTTTTAAGTTTCTAAAATAAATACTAAAATACATTACAAAATGTTTTATTGTTTGCTTTCTTATCTGTATCTCTTAAATTCAAATTTCTTAACCAATATTATTTACTGAATATCTGTGCTCTCAAAAAATTTATATATTGGGGCTGGGGATATAGCTCAGTAGGTAGAGTGCTTGCCTTGCAAGCACAAGGCCCTGGGTTCAATCTCCAGCACTGCAAAAAAAAAAAAAAGAAAAATTATATTTTGAAGCCATAACCCCAAATGTGATGCTTTTTAGAAGGAAGACTTTTGCAAGGCAATTAGGCTTAGATGAGGTCATGAACCTGGTGTCTTCATGGTAGTTTAAGTGTCCTTGTATGAAGATGGAGAAATGTTAAGACTTCCCTCTCTTCCTCCTGGCACACACACTGAGGAAAGGCAATAGAAGATGGCTGTCTGCAAGTCAATGGGAAAACAGCTCCAGAACTCCACCATACTGGGATCCTGATTTCAGATTTCCTGCCCCCCAGAGCTGTAAGAAAATGTCTGTTGCCTATGGTACTTGTTATAGCATTCCACATTGACTAGTACAAACTTTATATTCCAAGAAATTAACATAATGTCTGGCATAGAGATGCTATATAAACCAATCAATATCATATGCTAGACATACTCTTGTGGTGGCTTAAAATTTGGTGGAGTTTTATCACTACATTTAGTTTATGAATTTAACATTTTGGTAAGAAACCATTATAATGCAATAAACCTTTGTAAGAACAACCAAAAGTAACAAATATTGAACAGACATGCTTTAATATGTTAAGAAATAATGAAAAAAGGTGACTGAAACCTGGCAAGAACTAGTTCTATTAAAACCAACTAAATTTTCCATTCTGCTGGAAATAATCAACAACATGTTATTTAAATGAAGTAGTTGAGAATAAAGAGGACCCTATGAAGCTAGCAGATAACAATGAAGAATCTTCAAAATATTTTATTCTATATTTCCAGAATTCTTAGGTTAGTTTGAGTTTTCCACACCAAATTCATTTTAAAGATTGTAATTAAATTAAATGATTTGATTCCCTGGATTAATATTCTTCCTGATATTTTATTATTCATAGGTCAAACAACACAAAACCTGAATCAAAACTTTGAATTATGTATTGTTGTTTTGTATTTTTGCAAATTTTTACTCTAAATAAAGGTCAATGTACACATCACACTTTTCATTTATAACATTTTTTCAGTCCATTAGTTTCAAAATTTGTCTTGAAATAGTAATGCATTGCTCATAACTCAAAAAAGTCAGAAGAGAAACTTCCCTTTCATATGGCTGTGCTATTTTTTCTATTAAATTATCTTAATATTTTGAGTATATTTAATTATGAACTATAAATTCCTAGTCACATAAAATTAAGTAAAAAGTTAATGATTAAGTCTGGAAGTGTCAGCTATTCCCAAAAATGTCAGACTAGCAATAAATCTGGTTTCATTTCACCTGAGGTTCCTCACTAGAAGAAGTTTAGATTCATATACTATTTGTAAAATAATCAATCAATTCACAATTAAATTATATGATCAGATTGAAATTCTAATCAAAGGTATCTAAAAGTACTCAAATTATTATAAATTCTGCCAAAGGAAAAATTATCATGAATTTATTTCAAGTAAATTTCATTTTCAGTCATTAAATGTGATTTACAGGCTTGGTGGTGGATAGACTTAGGGTGTTATATAATAGCAGTCTGTGGCCTGCTGTCATTGTGCTTTTAAAATACTGTGATTCATTAAATAATTGTTTGCACTCATGATTACAAAAATATACCACAGAGTGTAAACCATAATATCAAAGCAAGATGCTTACCTTTGCTTTCTCTAACCCCCACATGAGTTTCTGAACCTTCATAATGTTTGGAAAGTCTCCTCTAAAATTCAGTGATGCCTATATATCCAGTGATGTGTTATTTGCCATGTTTTTCCCAAGCAACCTAGTAAGTGCTCATGCAAACACAATTCTTGTGGTTTGATATGTTTATTGATACGTGCGTTTGTGTCTGTGTGTTTATCCAGAAATTCCTGCAGTGGGGATGATTGGATGGTTTCACATTAAATTTAACAATGGTAACAAAGGGCAGAATATAGATTAAAATTTTTCTTTAGAAATGAAAAGTACTCAGCAAGTGATGTTTCAGAAATTGAATATCTACATGCAAAAAATAAAAAATGAAATTGAACACTTTCCTTATACCATATACAAAATTTAACTCAAAATGAACCAAGATCTACAAGTAAAAACTATAAAATTCTTAGAAGAAAACATAGGGTGAATCTTTATGTCATTATATTTGGCAAAAATTTCTTGAGAGGTGTCAAAAATATATTTAAGAAAAGAAAAATATGTGAACTTCATCAAAATTAAAATATTTCATTCATCAAAGATCACAATCAACAGAGTAAATCGGCAGCCTACAGAATGGGAGAAAATATTTGCATATCATGTATCTAATAAAGGACTGATATCCAGAATATATAAAACACTCCTACAACTCAACAACAAAACCACCCTAAAATATGGGCAAAGAACTTCAGCAGACATTTCTCCAAAGAAGATATATGAATAGCTAATAAACACATTAAAAAATGTTCAACATCGCATAATAATTTGTCAAATGCAAATCAAAATGACAGTGAGGTACCACCTAATACCTATTAGGATGGCTATTATCAAAAAACAGAAAATAGCAAGTGTTGGCAAGGAAGTGCAGAAATAACCCTTTGGGCATGGATGACAGAAATGTGCAATGATATAGCCACTATGTAAAATGGTATGATTGCCCTTCCAAAAACTAAAAATAGAATTGCCACATGAGCCAGAAACTTTACTTCTGGAATTAAATATACTTGAAGAATTGAAATATCTCTTAAAGAGATATCTGTACATCTATATTCATAGAAGCATAGTTACAATAGCTGAAAGCTAGAAACAACCCAGTGTCCATCAACAGATGAATGGATAAGCAAAATAAGACATATCCATACCTTGGCATATTATTCAGCCTTGAAAAGGAAGGAAATTCTGACACATGCTTTGTGAATTGAACCTTGAATACATTGTGTTAACTGAAATAAACCACTCATAATAGAAGCAGCATTGTATGACTCCACTTATGTGATGTAGTCAAATTCATAGAGACAGAAAGTAGAATAATAGTCGCCAGGGGTTGGGGAAAGGAGGAATGAGCAATTAGTATATATTGAGGCACAGAATTTCTGTGGGGAAGATGAAACAGTTTCAGGTGGTGGATAGGGTTATGGTCACACCACAATATAAATATACTTAATGCTATAGAACTGTACATTTAAATATGGTTAAAATGGTTTCATTTTATGTTCTGTATATTTAACCACAATTTTACAAATGAAAAAAGAACCCGTAACACAAATTTTAACACCAAAACATCATTGCAAGGTTATTAGGATTTAAGTCATGAATATCCACTTCTGCCTTCATATATGATTTTGCCAGGGCTGTGTCGATGAATGAAGGTATTCTTTCATCCCACTGCACATAAACCCAGAAAACTATAAAATCATCTTAACCTGAAAATTGGTTTGAAATAAAGGAGGTTTAAATTTGCAATCCAAGGTGCATTTGTCCCATGGAAGTTTGAACTGGTCTTTCAAAGCTTTGACATCTCATCCTGCAAACTGTTTGCCACCTCAACATATACATTCTAGTGGCATCTTTTCCACAAAAGAGATCCATTTCATCTTTATGGGTGAAGAACTCTCCTTCTAAGAAAGTGCATTATCAACACTTGCATCCTCTCTCCCTGCTTTGATGTTGTTCAGATTCAACTCGGCCTGGAACCTATAGAACTGACTGTAACTTGCAGCGGTGATCTCGTCCACCTCACTTTTGCCATGCTTGCTTTTAATTCCTCCAACAGACTCCTAGCTGTCTTCAGAATGTACACTAAGCTGATAAGCTTTCAACTTTGATGTTGTTTTAGTCAACATTTGTGACACCATGACCAAAAGACCTGACAAGAACAGTTTTGAGGAAGAAAAGTTTATTTGGCACTCAGAGTTTCTGAGGTCTCAGGCCATAGCTCCATTTCTCTGGGTATAAGGTGAGGCAGAACATCATGGCAGAAAGGTGTGGAGGAAGAAAGCAGCTTAGGACATGGCAATCAGGAAGCAGAGAAAGCTCTGCTCACCAGGGTCAAAATACAAACCCCAAAGGCATGCCCCAGTGATCTACCTCCTCCAGTCACACACTACCAGTTACAGTTACCATCCAAGTTAATCCATATCAGTGGATCAATCTACCATTTAGGTTACAAGTCTCATACTCTAATCATTTCACCTCTGAGCATTCTTGTATTGGCTCATGACATGAGCTTTTGGGGGATACCACATATTCAAACCCCAAGAGAGACTGATATCTAGCCTCACAATCAAAGATTTTAAGGGTCATCATCACTTTTCCTATTAACAGTTGCATAGGCCCAGTACATCTCACAAAGAATAGGTGGTTTTTGTTCTTCACAATTGTTTCTACTGAGAAATTATTCAACCCCTAAGCCATATTTGCATGCAATGTTTGCCTTTTTTTTTTTTTTGACCAATTTCAATTTTTCGTACTTATCCTTCTTATGATCACTTAGCCAATGTGACAAATTTAAATGCCAGCCAGGTATAGCCATTTAAAATGAATAGGCTTCATATAAAATTTGCTGCTTGGGTTTACAGCAAAACTGAAAAGTACATGTTCACGTGAAAGCACACAAATTGAATAAAAAATAAAGAGCAACGAGATGGCAAAACAAAACAGCTTGCAATCCAAGGGGCAGCAAGACTAATGCCTTACAGTAACCAACTACACACAAAGCAACACTGGAATTACTGCAGGGGCTGGGATGTAGCTTCAGTAGTAGAGTGGAGTGCTTGCCACGTACTCGTGAAGTCCTGGGTTCAAGGCCAAGGACTGAAAAAAAGAATTATTACAGATGTCTACTAATATTGTTTGTTGATAGTGAGCAGAACTAAAACCATTTGCTCTGGAATATAGCTCTGTTGATATCTATGAAAGTTCTAAAATTACCATAAATGAAGAATCACTGGAAAACGAAGATTAGCACACACACAGACACCAAAAAGCTAAAAAGTATACCAGTAACTATAGGAAGATGATGAAAATTTTGTAGACAAGCAATATTTTTATATTTCTTAGCCAAATTTTGTTCTAAAGTACATGATAAATGCATTTGGACATTTATATTTTCTTGGTCTTAGGTCTGAATTTTAATCAGAGAAGAAAGCAAATAATGACATTTGAAAACATGGAGATTTGCATTACATATGTCATGAACAGAAAACAAAGAATTTTTATATTGCAATCACAAGCATCCATCAAGTTGAAATCCTTCATAAATTTTAACATTTAAAATAATAAAATCAGCTTTCTAAATAGAGAACATGATTAAAACTGGGTTAACAATTCTCTGTAGTTAATAGGCACTCCACACTCCATAATAATAGGAAATCATTGACTTGATACCAAAACAAAACTTGGGTTTCCAGAGTGTAGCTAAATGCAAATTTGCCATCTGCCTTGCAGGGCTGCTGAGTGATGGATGAGCACACTGAGACTTTTCTTTAAAGGTGATGTTGTAAGGCTACAATGCAGCAAAGTGGGGCATCTGCAAAAGGATTAGCTTGGGAGTTGGAGTTTGGAAAGCTGATGACTTTGTAGTCTAGTCTAGGCTAAGTTTTTGCTGATGCTTTCTTTTTTTTAAATTTTTTGATTTGTTCTAATTTGGTGTACATGGCAGTAGAATGCACATATACATTTTGACAGATCATACATAAATGGAGTGTGCTTTCTTTGTTGTTGATGTGTGTGTGTGCATGTGTACACACACTCATTTTTGCCCATCTTTCATTTCAACAAGAAGTAGTTGAAGGTATAATGACCTTTTAAAAACTCATAAATATCAAATATCCAGGTTTTTTGCCTCATGAAAATTTCCATGCTTCCTATACTAAGAAACTGCAGCAAATATGAATTCAAGAAATTTGTCTAAATTTACAAATAAATGAGTGCTCGAAAATCGGGGAAGGTATAGAAGTAATTACTGAACTATTCCAAATTTATAAATGACTCCATAAAAAAAAAGATTACCAGTGCACTAATGGATACTCCACAAAACTGAGAGTTTAATTTAAAGTATTATCTATCATATGTGCATTTCTACTTGTAATATTTACCCCACTTCTATTAGAAATACAAAACAGAATGAGATGAATGTGTCATAGATTAAACACTTTTTTTTAAATTTTGGGATTGTGATCTTAAGTTTTGCAATAAAAATCAAGTGGGACAAACTTGGTCATTAGTCATACATAGACTGAGCTCTACAAAAACTATCAGGGAATTATTCACACTGGAATAACCAGCATATGAATCTTCCACAAACTTGAAATTCCTATGTGGTCTCACTCCCTTGGGTTTAACTTTTCTCTTAAAAGGTGACTTGAAATATATATATATATATAATGTTTTATTAAAATATATATATATATATATGGAACAGAAGAATGATAGAAAAACTTGTGTCCTTTTGATCAAAGGAGTTAGCTATGAATTTGGAGAGAAAATCATACTGGTGAAATAAAACGCAATCAGGACATTTTGATGAGGGTGGTATTGGTGCAGGGATTGAAACAACCCAGAACTAGGGCACAGCAGGTGACCAAGAATCCAGGTGACCAAAAGACAACACTGGAAGCATGGAGCCAGACAACACTTAAGAATGTCATGATTTTTGATGCATATAGCTCTCAGAAGAGTGCTGCTGTTAACACACAACCTTCCCCTATCACCAGTAAACGCTGCTTTTATCTCAATAAAAATCTGTTGGTGTTCTAATTAAATGCTTTGTATGTAAAATGCAAAACAAATAACTTTATTGACTCACTATGGTTGCATTCATCTTAAAACCCAAACAACCTCAGTCAAATCTAAGCTATGCAGAAAAAGTCACATTCCTATAAGGAATTTAAAATTGAACTCAATCTTTAAGAATTCAGGTTTTTCACTTTTCTTATTAGAAATGTTTTTATACTCTCAAATGCTAGTTTAGTAGTATACAAACACGTCATGTAATGGCATATTTCTCTTTCCTTACCATATAACAGGAAAAAAACTAAATATTGACTTGGAGAACACAAGAGATAATCATTGTTTAATGAGGTAAGTGATACAGCTGTCCCAAATGGCTATTACATATGTAAATTCAGGATTTTTTTTCTTGCAGTGGGGGAAAATGTGTGCAAATTGTCCATAGACTCACAGTTGGACTCTCATTTAGCCAATACTCTACTTAAAATACCAGCCCTATGATTTAGGATAAAAGAAGCAATCTGTGATTATGTACCCTGAAGACATAAAATCAATACCATTTGATTTATTAGTGTCTGTCAGCACTCAGAGAAGCTGTGACTATTTGAGTGACCCTCTCAAATGCAAGAGCTGAAACAAATAACACGGATATCTATCAGAAATGAACAGGACTAAGGATTGTCTTAAAAGACAATGCTAATTTTGAAAGGCCCCTTTCAACCCATATGCACTGCATTTTATTCAAACACACAAAACAGATTGTATTGCTAGATTTGTTTGTTTTTAAATGTTGCAGCATTCATATTTAACAGTTTTTTAGATTGATCAATAGAAGAAATTGAGGCACAAATAACAGTACCATCTCTCTATCTGAAAGGGAGGGATTATGTGTACCCAGGAGTTGATCCACATTTCTGTTTCTTGTGTGCAGCACAAGGGAAAATAGCATGAAAATCTGTGATCATGGTCTATAATGCACAAGCAAACATTAAAAGTCAGAGCATGAAATTCCTTGGCTAAAAGGTTCAGGTCATTTAATTGGTAGATACCAAAGATAAAAATTAATCCCTGGGGAAATTTCATGATGTCATTTATCAACCCAGTCCAAACATGTTTTCTACCTTGCCTGTTTATGAAACAGCTTAGCTTCTCTAAAGAAAAACATTTGAAAATAACCTTTCAACAAATTTGTTTAAGAAATACTGACTTTTTACATTCAAAGACATGTCAATCTTTGGGAATGAGAGGAAGAAGCTCTGGACTAATGTGGGGCTTTCAGATATCTGCACATGTAGAGTACTATTTTTGCATATTCAATGAAAATTCTTCAGATAATGCTCCGACTTAATGCTCCAACATGAAGATGTCTGTTGAGAATGCCAGGCAGGCACATTGCAGGCCTCACAGCTTTAGATAGCAAGTGAGGGGAAGCAAAATATCTATAAGGCTTCTTTTCCTTAGAGGTCACCTGATTTGCAGCTTATTATGATTAACTACTCTAACCCATGAGAAACCTCTCTAGGAAGATTGGTGAACAATTTAATGTCTAACAGTCATGATCAACACTCAGAGCTCAAGACAGAATTGATATCCCATATTAAACAAGGAATACAGGTCTCCTGTGTCTGTACAAGGTATTGATATGAGATTTGGAAAGAGGAACAGTAAAGAGTGCATAGATAACAAATTACCCATCTTTTCCAAAGGTAGGTATTTTTATTTACCCTCATTTGTGTTCATCTTTATAACTGTTACTCTGTGAAAGGTTCATTTAATTCCAGGGACATGAGTATAAGAAATAAACAGAAATAGACTGAAGGTCAAAAACGGAGACACCAAGAAAAAGATGCACACAAATATGCCCAATTGATTTTGACAACAATTCAAAGGCAATTCAACGGAGGACAGATCACATTTTAGCAAATGGTGCCACCATTTGGATGTTCCCACACAAAAGTGAATAAATGAACCTGGAGCTAAGTCTCACACTGTCTACAAAAATTATCACATAATGGGTCATGGCCTTACATGTGAAATGTAAACTATAGAACTTAAAGGAAAAACAATAGGAGAAATCTATGGGTCTTTCCTAGGCAAAGTTCTAAGCACTAAAATCATGTTCCATAAAAGGAAAAATCAATAAATTGGACGCCAGTAAAATCAGAAACTTTTGTTCTATAACAGTCTCTGTGAAGGCAATGAAAAGTCAAGCTACAGAATAAGAGAAAGTATTTGTAAGCCATGTATTGATAAAAGACTGGTGCCTAAAATATATAAGGGATTCACAAAACAAACAGAAAAAGAATCCATTAGAAAATAGACAAAAGACCATTGCAATTTAGAGTATATACAAATGACAAATAAGCATATGAAAACCTGTTCAGCATCATTAGTTACTAAGAAAATGCAAATTAAAACTACAATGAACATCAATATGTACCTATCAAAATGGTTAAAATAAAAAGTACAATGCAAACACCGTTAAAGATGTGGAGAAACTGAATCCCTCATGTAGTGCTGGTAAATATATAGAATGGTATAACCACTCTGGAAACAGTTTGGCAGCATCTTATATTAATTAAGCAAGCAAATATACAACTCAACCACTTTACTCCCAGGCATTTATCCTAGGATTGAAAGCTTCTATTTATACAAAAGTGTGCACATGAAGGTTTATAGCAGCTTTATTTATAATAGTTAAAACCTGGAGATAACTCAAATGTCCTTCAATGTAAGAATTGTTAAACAATTTGTGGTATATCCATACTATGACATACTACTCAGCAATAAGAAGAAACAAACTACTAATGAACACAGGGACACGGTTGAATCTCTAGAACATCATGATAAAAAAAAAATCCAAAAGGTTGCATCCAATATGTCTCTGTCTTAATAATCTCAAAATAATGAAAAAAAAATACAGAAATAAAGGAGATTAGTGGTTGCCAGTGGTTAAAGAGGATGTGGGGGTAAGAATGATATAGAAAAGATGAGAGATCCTTATAGTCATGGAAATGTTCTGTTTCAATGTCAATTCTGTTATGGTACAGCTGCAAGATGTCATCATTAGTGTAAACTGGATAAAGGATACCTGGGATCTCTGTTTTATTTCTTATGAGTCCATGTGAATTTACAATTATCTCAATAAAATTTTAATTAAAAATAGTAAGGATCCCTGGGGTAAATGACTGTTAAAATTGATAATAAAGTGTCATGTTTGTAAAATTTATTCTGAACATTGAGCCTGCATGGCTTTGTTTGCTTGTTTGTTTGTTTTGCTATTCCTTCTTCAGAATCATTACTCTTATAAATATAACAACATAAACCAAAGTATACAAAGCACCAAATTAGGAATCGGCACATTTCTGAAATTTAAATGGCATGAATTTGAGCAATTCACAAGCTTCCTGGACTTCGATTCCCTCAGCTATAACACAGGATTATTATAACATTGTGTGGTTCACATGAGATAAGGTTTTATAAACCGTGAAACTTCATGTCGGTGATTTTTTATATGGTCACCAGCATATGCCAATGAGCCTTAAATGAAGGCCTTCAAGATTGGCTCTGATAAGTCCAGCATGGTTAACACTTCCCAAACATTCTGCCCATCTTTGATTAAACAAAACTCCCTATGTAGAGAACTAAACAAAATATACATCATAATCAAGTCCCATGGCCTACTCTGTGATTACCCTGTTAGGATGCTTTTTTAAAATTTGGGTTTGATTATTATTTAGGTATGAGGAGGCCAAGAGATCAAAAGATTACTATTGAAAAGAGAGTTTCTTACTTAAATTTCCTAAAAGTAGGGGGATATACCATGGGGAAGGGGCCATATGGGGAGCACCAGGGTTGGTGAGTAGTCAAGAGGGCAGAAGAAAATGTGGGTAGGAGACCTTATTGTGGTTTCCCCAGGAAAAAATAAGTCAGTCAATGTAAGCAGACTTAATTTTAGCCAGCTGTGGGGCATGAATATTTTCTGGCTGTCCAGGTTACCTGGGCCTGGGGTGATTAGTGCAAGTGGACAGAGTGTGAGAAGGGGTGGTGAGGTACGAATTGGTTTGCATATGAAGGCAAGTTGTTTACCAATGACACTTTAGAAATTAGCTAGTCCTTGGAGGGACAATCTCTTCAGGATGAGCAAGGCCCCAGAAGTCAAAGCAATGGAACATGGAGAATTAAAAAGTCCTGATTAATGCAGATGCCCAGAGATTTCCCAGTGAAGATATGAAATAATACTCTACAGAAGATAAATTTTGTGAAAGTAGTTATGTTCATGATGAAATATTTCAATAATCAAGAAAAATACATAATCTTATAAGACATGAAAATATCTTCCCTGTGTGCATTGGAAATCAAGTTAGTGAAAATGCACTCTACTCTTACAAGTATGAAATCACTGAAGTCAATCCTGTTCCCCTAAGGACTCTGGGAGTTTGCTCCAGAGTTGAGGTTATCCTGCCCAGTCTCCTTAGATTTGGTCAGTCAGTTCCACATCTTCAAAGAATGAAATTATGGCATTTGCCAGTAAATGGATGGAACTAGAGACTATCATGCCAAGTGAAATAAGCCAATCCCCAAAAAACAAAGGCCAAATGTTCTCTCTGATATACAGATGCTGACTCATAATGAAGGAAGGGCGAGGGTTCACTGGATTAGACAAAGGTAAATGAACTGAAGGGAGGGGGAATGGGAATGGGAAAGACAGTAGAATGAATGGGACATAACTTTCTTATGTTCATATATAAATACACAACCAGTGTAACCCCATTTTGTACAACCACAAGAAAGGGAAGTTATACTCCAGGTATGTATAATATGTCAAAGTATATTCTATCATGTATAACTAAAAAGAACAAACTAAAAAAAACAAAATAAAGTTCCTTATCTTCAGAGCCTCATCCTCTGATTGCTCACGCCCAAGGCTGCTGTTCCTTGGTATTCTCTTATGTTCTGACTTCATCAAAACATGCCATGGAAACTTGGTTTTCTCCCTCCTGTTAATTCCTGATGTTGCTATTTTGTGTTGCCTTTCTTTTTTGTCAGCCTTGCTAGATATTTTTCTATTTTATTACACCAGTTTTTATTTTCATTGATTTTTCTCTTTTGATTTTCTGCTTTTTGTTTCAATGATTTCTACTCTTATCATGATTACGTTTTCCTTCTGCTGGATTTGGGTGTATTTTACTCTTTTTTTTCCCCAGGTTCTTGATGTAAGACATTTCCCTTTTTCTAATCTATGCATTTAGCGTCATAAATGTCTTTCGACTGTGCTTCACCTGTGTCCCACAAATGTTGATATGCTGCATTTTTATTTTCCTTCCGTCCAATGCATTGTCACATTCTTCTGAGACTTTATTTTTGACCTACAGATTATTTAGATGTTGTTTAGTTTCCAAGTGTTCGGGAGATTTTCCTATTCTCTTTCAGTTACTGACTTCTGTTTTATTCCATTGTGGTTAAAAAACACTACGCATAATGTCAATAATTTTGAATTTGTTGGGATTTGTCTTGTGGCTCAGAATGTGGTCTCTCTCAACACATGATCTATGGGCACTTGAACAGAAAGTACATGTGCTATGGTAGGGTAGTGTGGGGATGTAGGAAGAGCCCCTGGGAATATCTGCCTTCCCATGGCTGTGGCTAAGCCAAGGTCTGTTGGACCAGGACTCTCATGCCCAGGTGGCACACCCCTGGGTGACTTTCCCGCTGGGCAGAACAATGCCTCAGGAGAGTCTCACCCCATCCCTTCCTCTCCCCCTCATTGCCAACTGCGCAGCTTCTGGCTGTGGACCGCTCTCATAGGCCCTCGAATTTTATGACTCTTTGTTAATTGGCTCCCCTCATACATAAAAACCTGTATGCTTCCTGAATAAAGCTGAGATCGTGTCACAGAGCCTTTCTCCATGGGCTGAGGGTTTTTGCTCCACCGCCTCACCCTCCTCCGAGGGAAAATTCCACGTCTTACTACAGGGCAGACTGTCATGTGCATGTCCATTAGACCCCGCTAGTTGATGGTGTTGAATTCTTCTAGACCTTTGCTGACTCTCTGTGTAGTCTTTTCCATTGACTTTTGAGAGAAGGCTCTTAAAGGCACCAGTGTCTTTGTCCTTTCAGTTCTACCAGTTGTTGCTCCACTTTTTTTTTTTTTAATACCTGTTGTTTGGTACACTCACATTAGGATTTAATGAATTGATCCTCTTTTCATTATATGCAGTCAACACTTCACACATCTGTGGATTCAACCAAATGCAGACTGAAAATAATTTTTTTAATTATTCTAATTTAAATTTATTTAAAATAATAAATTTATTTAAAATTATTTATTCTTTACTAAATATGTACAAACTTTTTAATTATTCCCTAAGCAATGCAGTAAGACATTTACAATGTAGGTATTACAAGTAATCTAAAGATGATTTAAAGTATATGGGAAAATAGGTTATCTGCAAATACTAGGCCATTTTCTGTAAGGGATCAAAGCATCTGAGGGTTTTGGTATCCACGGCAGGTGCTTGAAAGTATGAGTTCACAAATACCAAGGGATGACTAGAATGTCTCTCTGTCTCTCATTTTCCTTCCTCTAAAGTCTACTTTAAGTGACATTATTGCAGTCACTCCCATTTTTCTTAATTAATGTTTTCATCATGTATCTTTTTTCATCTTTTCTCTTACAGTCTTCTTATACCATAATATCTGGAGTTCCTCATTAAAAATATATTATATAGTCTTTTCCGAAATCCATTATACTAATATCTGTTTTCTAATTGACATATTTAAATCATTTACATTTAACATAGTTATTGCTATGTTAGAAATTAAGTCTACCATTTTATTCTTGTTCTCTGCTTTTCATTTCTCTGTTATCTTTTTCCTAGCTTGTTGTTGATTATGTGCACATTATTTTAGAATTCTATTTTGATTTATGCATAGTGTTTGTGAGTGTATCTTTTGTATAGCCTTTTTAGTAGTTGTTCTAGGTGTTCTATTATTTATGCATAACTCATCTCAGTTCACTTAAATTATCATTTTACCAGTTCAAGTATGATATAGAAATTTTATCTTCACATCCACTATCCCTGTTTATAATAGAATCATCTTAGGTATTTCCTCTACATACATTTAGAATCACATCAGAGAGTTACAATTTGGTTACTTAATACATATAGTGCACATAGACAGGTACATTGAACCTAATAAGCAGAAAATAATTGTTAAGCGTTTTTGTTGCTGCTGCTGTTATTTTATTAAATTACTTACAGAATCCTGAAAGCACTTAGTTTTTTTGTTTGTTTGTTTGTTTTTTACAGACTGTATTTTGATTCATTGTACACAAATGGGGTACATCTTTTCGTTTCTATGGTTGTGCACGATGTAGATTCATACCATTTGTGTAATCATATATGTACAAAGGGTATTGATGTCTGTCATTCCACCATTTTTCATACCCCCTTCCCTCTCATAACACTTAGGTTTTAATGTACTGTACTTTTGTGCACTTGCACACATGGCTCCTTCATGCTGAAATATCCTTCGCGCTCTCCCTCATCTTAATTTTATTCTTCAGAATCAATTCTGTATGCCCTGCTCAACCCTATGCAGAATTATCATCCTTACTTAGGGCTACCCCTGCTCTAACACATTACTTATCACATTACAACCCAATCATTTGTCTACTTCCTGTTTCCCTTGCTATAATTTCAGTTATTTCACAGACATAACATTTTATTTATATTCCCTATTTCCTAGCTTTAGTAAATAAATTAAGTATGAAGAATTGAAACATCAATGGTATCCCCTCACAAATATTTATTTAGCTCTGCAAATTCAACTGGACTTCAAAGAGTTAAAATGTATATACCATCGTGTTCTCCTATCGGACCCTTATTAAAGGAATTCTGCTTTTTTTTAATATCCTAGGATAGAATCATTTTAAAGCATGACCTTTTTATCTGTGTGCAACCATAACAATTTTTCTTTAACCAACCTTATAAATTGATCTTTTCCTGTTTTTCTTCTCTGTAAGAATGTTATCCCACAGCACAACTGAAAACAAAAGAAAAAATGCCCAGAGAATTGGAACACACAGTCATTTTATGGATCTCCTTCCTCCTTTTTAGTCTTTAAGTTGGTAAAAAATATATCTATATATTGAACCCATTGTGCTTTTCTTTTTCTTTCAGATTTAGTATAATTAAATGGTTGGCTGCTCGAATGTTAATACTTTATGCAAACAATGAAGTCCACCACTGTTACCAGGAGTATCTTCTGCTGCTTCCCTCTCACGGATTTATGTGAAATCATCTGATTCTAATTCTTAGACTGTTGTATCTTATAACGTGTCAAATCTCCCTCCTTAGTATTGCTACCAAAATGGGCTCACTTTTGATGTCAGTATTGGGCAATGAGGCCAAACACTTTAATGTTCTCCTAAATATGACTAGACCCTTATATGCTTCTTCATGTGACATAGAATTAAGCTCTGGTTAACTATCTAGTAGTGCTAAGAATGTGGCATCTAGGATTGAGCAACAGTACCCTAGATGTGGATTGAAAAGTTTATGCAGTTATTGATTTTATAGACATATTCTATAATCCTTGTTTCTAAGTACATATAAATTAATATAGCTTAAGAATATTTTTTATTTGGTGAGGTGAGAAGTGGTGGCATACTAACAGAAACCAAGCATTTTTACACAACTTTTATTTTTATTACATTTCTTCTCTTTAATTTGGGGTCAGTGTTGCCTATTTGATAATATAAACCTTTAATGTATACAATCTAACATAAGTCACCTGAAAACTTGATGACACAAGTTCTTCAAGGAGATATCTTACACACCATTTGTGTGCTCAGAGCTTACCACAGTGCCTGGTTATAACAGGTGTTCAATGTAACTTGAATGAATTAATTCTTGAATGAATGGACATTATTTAACATTAAAGTCTGTCATAATCCAAGCTCATCTACTTTCCTTATACATCTTCTTTTCTTTTTCTATTTCCCTGTCTCATAAAATGATACAAATTATCCTTTCATATTATCCAAATTGTCAGCTTTGGAGGCATTTTAGATTTCAGCTTCTCTCCGTCATTTACTAACTTTTGAACCACAGTGTTGATTGCATCATTCTTGCCCTTTCCAGCCTAATTAGGGATGCTATTCCAATCCTTCATTAAGAAGACTGACATTAATAGCTTTTATTGCTAATGAGACACTTTCTCAAGATATTACAGAGTCCCCATTATGAATTATGTCTTGAATTACTGGAAGTAGGCTATTTGCAGAGTATTCCCTTTTCCAGGCAAACCAGCACATTGGTGACTACATTGGCTCTAACAGCTGCTTTCGACAGCAGGAATCACACATGCCACACAACAGTGAGCTGCCAACAATCCTCTGATAGTGCTCTGAATTCGGGGAGGAAATCAAGGGAATTGTATGTAAATACCCAAAATGTTTATGTCTGTTTATCTATGCACACACCAACTGTCAGATATATTCCACATTCATTAACTGAGAGCCAACTGGGCCAGGCACTGTACTATTTGCAAATATGAATGAGACACAGTTCCTGCCTTAAAATTCAGGATCCTAGAAGAAAGACAGATATATGAAAAAAAATCCAAAATGAGTTATATGTAGTGATAGAAATAGGTTCAAAGCATAAGAAAGGCTGTCCAAGCACTGGAAATTTGGGCATATATTTTAGAAAAAGGTACAGGAATGATGGGATAGATAGATGATAGATAAGATGATAGATAGATAGATAGATAGATAGATAGATAGATAGAT